>DWHO01002758.1:0-12868 GCA_018247575.1 Eurytides lysithous rurik
TTTGACTGTATTACGGGGCCTCCGAAACCACACCCATTCATTGAATCGCGTGTTGACTGGCCAGCTCTCTGCCTTATCAGTCAGTATATCATCGAAGTCGTGTATTACGTATTAATTATACAAAACTCTGGGATTCAATTTACAGCAGGTCGTGATACAATACTTAGCTACTGTTTAAACCGCTACACTATAGAGATAAATATTTTTGAGTTCACAACAAATTTACTTTTCAATCTAAACTGTCAAGTTTTAACGCTGGTAAAACCTCGCAGCTGCTCCCGCTGCTGTTGAATAGGCCGACTCGAATCGAATGAGAACCACGACCCCACAGAAAATCTGACGAGGAAGCGGTTGTACTTCCGCATTTCGTCCAGTAAGTAGGTTGGCTGACCCAACCCTCTTCTTCTATTCCCACCTTAGAGGCCCGCGACGCGTTTGCAAGTCCTTCGATGTTGCAAATGTTCAGAGGCAAAGGTAATCGCTTAACGTCAAGTGTTAACTAGCTCATTTGCCTCAGAAAGTAGGTAAAGCAACAGCATACATTTGCCACTGCTGGTCACAGGCCACCTCTGTACAGAGGGTATAAGGGCACAGACCGCCACGTATAAATAACAAATTCAATGGTACCGGTGAGTTTGAACTCAGGTTGCTCGAGTACATACAATTAAAAGCAAGGGCCCGGACATTGAGCTACCACGGCTATTTCATTTGCTTCATACGTCATAAAAAATAGTTATCAATATTTCTTACAAAATTATTGCACAAAATATATAGAAGAAAAACACTAGTGAAAAGGAAAATGGAAACACAATCCAAAACTAGATATGCCGCATGGCTTCTCACTAGAAATATATTGCAGCGATACTCGAAATCATATTGGATGTTACATCTCTGGAATGGAATGGAAAATTCCATTTATGCAATACCATCTTTTCTCTTAGCGTACTGGAAATTTTGATCGCATCGTTTCACATTTTTTGTGAGAACTTGTGAAATAAATATGTAGTTGAACCGAAAATGCTACTATCTATCTATCTATCTATCTATCGTATCTGAGTTATATCATAGTTTTTTTTAAATTAAAATTTTGTTGTATTTACGCAAATACTACACATATGTATGTACCTAAATTAACGAAATTTACGAAACGTTAGAAGTTTCAGTTAAAAGTCTATGATAAAGAAAAAAACAGTCTGACCTGATAAATAAGTTTGTATGTTGCAATGCAAGGTACATGATAGTTAAGTATATTTTGAAAAGTAAAAATAAAAGTCAAGGAAAACTTTATATTTATTCTTTTGTGACATTACGCTATGATTAAATTAGTAGGGGAAGATTCTGTTTTTATTGTTTTTTATTATTTTCGTGTCTACTATTTATTTAAAAAAAGTTAATTACATACATTATTAGTATATACGGTTTAAGAAGAACTTTATTTCTCATAAAGAATTTACATAAACTCACTTACTGAGAAATCATAACACAAATAACATTATATCATCGGCGATATTTATCTAAGATTCTTATAAAAAAGTTACAGGTGGGTATATGTCATAATTAATGCATAATTATGAACCCAATACGTGGGGTACTTTTATACAGTATTCGGGACCTTCTAACGCAATGGGTTATTTCTGTAAAAGCGAATATATTTGCAAATATAATCTAAATTCTTTTAATTGGCATATAATGAAATGCATTAAAATAAAAAATAAATGACTTGTCTTCTAGTTAACAAAAATAAACAATAACAGTGTGTACACCTGACTTAGAACAAAATCTATATCACTAAAAGTTATTGTAAATGCTCAGTGTTTTATCTGGATTCATAATATGCTAGTAATTGAAGGCAATTTCTTTTTTTTGATTTAAAGGGAACGAAGACTCCAATCTAGTGGTTGCAGACGATGAAATGTGTGTGGTTGGAAAGATGGGTAAATTATGACATTACCTTTAACGTAGTTGATAGCTTCCAGAACAATATGACTCTCTTAATTGTCCCGCAAACTCATTTATACAAAGTATGTGCTCCTTTATATGTTTTGTAAAACAGAAACAAATATGTCAATATCTATCGAGCCGCTTTTATTCGTAGTCCTAAAACTGCCTTCAGGTGCACCTTCTAGAAAAATATCTTTACAATGCACGCAAGAAGACGATGGGACAAAAAATAAACCATTAACACATTGAAGCTCGTTAACTATACCCTACTTTCATTCACGTATGAATGTGCCTCACCTGGTTCCGTGCTAAAGTACCCTTTTAACCAAATAATAATGGAACCAATTCTCTTTTAAGAAGAGAAGTGCAATCAAGTTATTTAATACATGTGTAAGGGATATTTATTACTTGTTAAAGATACAGTGTAGAAAAACTTTTTACACCAATTGAAACAATAACAATACAATATTAATGAACAAATTTACTTATCGAGCGCGAAATTGTGATACGTACCTATAAATTTTTCTTAACTATCGAGTAACCTTTTAGGTTGTATTTGTATTGAACATGTTTCTTTTTTTTTATGGCTGTAGGCTGCCAAACGAGCAAACGGCTCACCTGATAATAAGCGATTACCGCCGCACGTGGACATTTACAACATTACAGAACTTGTAAACGCGTTGTCAGCCTTTTAAAGGGGATTTTTTTAAAGAGGAAGAGAGGAGGAATGCGAGGAAGGAGTGAGAGGGAGGGTGGAGGAGAGACGGTGGGCAAGGTAGGGAGGGGGAGATGGAGTCAGGGAGGGAAGTTAAAGAGGAAGGGAGGGCGTAGGCCACCGGCAACCTCACTGACCAGACGAAACTTGAAAGAGAGGGAGGGTGGTAATAGAGGGAGAGGAAGAAAGCGGATGGAGGCAGAGGTAGTGAGGCGAGTGAGTGTGGCAAGGGGATGGGCCACCGGCCACCTCACTCACCGGATGGAACGCAGAAGCAAAAACACTTCCACTTTACGCCGATTTTCTGTAAGGTCGTGGTACTTATCCGGTTCGAGCCGGGCCATTCAGCAGCGAAAGCAGCTGCGTGGCTCTACGACCGTGACTGCTTATGGGTTATTTACATTTCTATGCTTGAATCTAAACTGTAATTTATTATGGTAATCTAATTTTGTCAAAATCTATAATATTATTATTTTTTTATTATTTTGAACTTACAACCAGAAAAGAAAAAAAATATCATAATATACTGCAAAAAATTCTTTATTGTTTGTTTATCGCACAGACTCCTTAACGATTGCTGATGAGCTAAAAACAAAAATTATTGTGTGCGACTATCCGCTCTCGGTGATAATGATCAATTTTTGAACATGGACTATACATTACACATAGTGGGAGGTGTTGCTCAAGCCTTCCAGATAAATGCCACTTTATGCATTCTGTAAGAACTAAAATTATTTTCTCGACAAAAAATACAAATAAGTTTCGAGGAAATCGTCTTAAGGTTACGCTAAATTATTTATAAATTTATCAACGATAAATTAGATTTGTACATAAATCTTTCACGATTAATGAATTGGGCAACGCAAAATCAAGCCCCACTATAACGTCTTAATTGCAGTTATTAAACTATTGATGATAAATGTGAAACAGACCAAAGAGATTGTTAGAGAATTAATTTAAACTCCGTAACAGATTCACAGTTGATAAATTGGTTCAGATTTTCAGAATGATTGAGCGAGGAGATTTTGAGAATGGCAAACGTATTAAAGTGATTGGTACTATTAATCAGGCTTCTACAACCTGAACTGATAGGTGTTGTCTTTTTTTTTTCTTATAATAAATCGAAGAATTTTCCTAAAAGAATTTTCTATCCTTATGTAGAAATATTTAAATAATGTGTCCAAAGTATTTGAGGATTCGTATTTGCACAGTCGACGATAATCTCTCCTTGATTTTTAGTTCCTCTAAGATTGATATGTTGGCCCGAAACGCTGTCCAAGGGATCCGTAGCAGTCGTCGCCGACACCACATTTCGTGCATCGATTTAGCGGCGGTCTTTTAGGCGAACCGTCCACGTTTCTGCGCCGTAGAGAAATATAGGGAAAATTAAATTTCTCATCAGGGGAACTTTCGTGGTTTTGGTGATGTTGCGGTTGCCCCAGATTATTTTCAGCTGACCTTGTGATACACATCTCCTTTGGATCTCGTCCTCATACCCCCAGTGTTGGTGATCAATGTTACAATTAGTTAAGAAAAACTCGTATCTTATCCCAGTTGCTTCGTATCCCAGCACTTCAATCTATAATATTCAATTTAACCAGAACGATTGTTTCAATCAAGTTGTAAACACATAATGAGAAAATTTAGAAGTCATTATATTGGAGAGGGATAAAAGTATACTTCTTCCTCAGTTAAACCCTATTATGAGACTACCAGCCAAACCATGAGTGACGATGTAATATGGCTTCGCTGGACACGCGGAATGCTACTGCTCGCTTTTAGTGTTGTGAATGTACACCTTATTAGTTTGCTTATTTTAGCTGTCCTCCAAATGTTTTCACCTGAAAAAAGAATTTCACGGTGTTTTTACCGTGTACCGCTTGATCAAAACAATAATTTATTAATATTCGTTATACAGTTCCGCGACCTCGCTAGCGCTCGACTTAACAGCCGACAAGGGGCTGCTAAGATGGCTAGCGGGCCAGGGGCTGGAACAGCGACCTACGGAATACCGACACTCCTCTTCTCCCACGCCCCTCGGCTGAAGCGGACAGCTCCCTGTAGCGCTCTATGGCGCATCCTACTCCTCCATCTCCACCGCCACGACAAGACGAGGACTTGTTGAACCCCTTAATGTCCTAAACCATCGTATCAAATGAATATAAATTAAAGACGTATTTTGCCTTAAACATGATTAAATTTTTAGCAATCTTTCGCAGGTTATATAGAGTTATTTCTCATGCCGGTGAAAACATGTCAAGGAAATACATATGTCGAAGGATTACAATGTCGTTCAAGTAAACTGTCATGAACCAACAAATTCCTTTGTCAAAACTTCGACCCGTGTTTCCTGTTTCGTAACTCATTTCATCTTTCTATCAATTTCACAGATATACATTTGTTTTCACAAATATACAAATAAGAGGCATTCTAATTTTTTTAAAGTACAATATAATACAGAATTTATGAGATTTTACGTGAAAGAAAATACTGCATTATATATGTTACAAGAAATAGTGTCAATCGGGTGGTTAGCTCGTGACGCCCTTTTTTTTTACGTGGAGGAAATGCCTACATGCCCGGCTTGCGGGGGCAAGGACGGGTTATGTCGGACTCGCACCGACTAATACCCCCACGACGTTCCATCTAGACGCAGAGACAAGGTCACGAGAACGCTTTCGCACACTCCCTGGATCCTGCCAGCGCTGGCCGACTCCGCAGCCCCTCCTCAGGGTGCCCTTCTGCAACCCTCTCCCTCTTCAGGCAAGGTGTGCTGAAACATGGAGCACTCCTTCCTACACGGCCTCTTTTGCGATGGCCAATGGACCCCCCCGAGTCCGCTGGCCATGGGAGCTAGGAACTGGCCTGTCGCTTCTGAACACAAAAGCGACAGGCCACCCAGCCACAGCGGCGGACCTGGTCTCTGGCTCCGCCGCTCACCAAGTTTCAGCCGCGGAGGGTAGGGAGAACAGCTCATCGTAATACCGACACTCCTCTCCCCCCTGCGGCCCCACCACCCCGCATCAGCGGTGCGGCCCCGCTCAGTCACGGAGGATAGGGAGAGCGGCCTACGCAATACCGGCACTCCTCTTCCCCCGCTACTCCACCTTGGCTGCGGTGTAGTTGTGGTCCCACACCACTCTAAGGTCTCTGTCCCCCACGGCCTCCTCCAAGGCGCATCCAAAGTCGGCTGCCAGAATCCACTCGGAACGCCTCCTCTGGCCAGCCGCACACCCCGGGCCGGCCATGTTTGGGTTCCTCTTGGCTTCGCCGTGGGTGACCAGTCGGAGAGGAGTTCATGACGCCCTAATTTAATTAAGAAAGAGGTTGACCTCTGATTTATAAAGCGTGGAGGCCCATGCTGCCACCAAATTTATAAATCACTAAGGGTTACCGTAGGCAGTTAAAGAGAATAACATACACGGCTACCAAGGTTTTCACTCCAGACTCGATGGATTAGACAAATTTTTCTAACATATGGAGATCGAAACACAACACACAGCAAAATTATTAAAATCTACAGTTACCGAAACCTAAATTACATACGGACCTAATTCGTTGAATCGTGGTCAAATTTCGAACAATGGGCGGCCAATGGTTATAGTGTGACGCCATAGCAAAAATTCTATACCGCTAATTTTGAACATTACATTTATAAACGCGGTCACTATTTGAAATAAGCATCATTTATTTCAGTAATACGAATATTGCTGTTTGCTGGATTAAGTAGCCCGTAGAAAAAAATACATTTGTGAATGAACAATATTAAACCGCAAACGAATTAATAATAGCCTGAAGTACAAATATCCAGTATAAACAATTGATAATTGCTCATGCTTTTCATCGTTCTTATCGATACCTGAGAAATAGGATCAATACGCAAGATTTTGTCGTAGAAGTATTTAGTTTGTATTCGTTGTTCTCAATACATATGTTTTTGTCTAAAATGAGACTATTTTCCTATTTGGGAACCCATGCCGCAGCTGCTAAATAATGTTGCAATAATAAAAGACAACGCCATTAAATCTCACCGCAACATGAGAATCAAAGTTCGGTTTTGTGCGGACACCGGTAGCACCTGGGTAATAAAATTTGATTACGGTCGAAGTATACTGCCACGGAGGCAAGCGTAAATCAGTGAATACCGCCATTTTTCTACGAGCGAATTATTCTACGAGCCAAGCAGTAATGTGTATTGTTAGTAATACGTACTACTGTGTACCGGTTTGAAGGGCCAACATTGCCCTTGGGGGAAGGTAAGTGGCTAAACACAAAGATACCTTTATTAGTCCCTAGGCGACCAATGTAGCAAAGAACCAAACAGGTTTTGCATGACATTGCGTTCTCGTAGTAAAAATTAGAACTATAATTTTTATTTACACTTTTTCTGTCTATACAGCAGATGGTAAATAGTCACCAGCATCGTATTAATGGTGTTTTAAATATTAGAGTTACTTCACCAAATTAACGAAACAGAAAAATGAAAATAACTTTCTCATAGCAATCTTTTCTGAGACCTTGAAGAGGACCGCGTCCTGGTCAAGACGATTTAAATTACGAATTCAATATTCTAATTTCGAAATTATGTCCGTCACTAAAGCTGTTAACGTATAACTTGTGAACGTCTGAATAAATGTCAATGTAACTTATATCGACACATTTAAAAAAAAAATCTGAAAATGTCCTTTTTCCAAAATGTTTTATAATAGGAAACTAGGATGGTTTAGAACAAAGAAAAGGGACAACCAAGTTTGTTTTTATGGTTTCTATCCACGGTAATATTTCTGGTGGGTCGGTCCATACTTTTTTAATAATGCGCTACACAATAGTGTCACTTTCGTAAAAGATTACCGGCAGGTAATTTTTATTCTGTATAACAACTGCCGTTAAAATTATAACAAAAAATATATTATAACAAAAATGTAATTACACAATCGTACATTAAATTGTATAACACGTATAAATAAACGTGTTTAAAATAAAACTTACTAGAAACTTTTAAACTGCACTGCACATTTTGCATTTGTTGTTACTTGTTTTAATGGTTTTCTTTTTTCAAAGCTTTCGATCACCTATTATTAGAGTTTAGCTTTGAATAGAGCATTAAATAGCGTGTATTTTTAGAAGGCCAGATTCCATTATTGTACTGGTTTTGACAGCTTTACCGACTAATGAAACCTTTATGATTGCCCTTGCTTAAAATATATTATTCTTTATACACACACACATATATATATATATATATATATATACGTCAGTGCCTTGTTGGTCGTTAGACAACACTGCATTATATATATTTAAAATATATTTTATTTACTAAATATATATATATACGAAAAAGCGTTTTATGTACCATCGGGGGCAATATTTGTTCGTAATGTCACATTAGGAGACACTTTGAAAAAATACGAGAACTACTCATCATCTACTCATCAAATTCACAGTGAGCTTATGTCTGTCTAAATCTGTAAGTTTAAGTTATCAATCTATACATTATATAGATTGGAAACTTATTTTGCTTGCAATTAGTACTTATTACTTATAATATAGTATAAAGTATTATTAGTAGTATAAAGTATTAAACTAACTAACTTTTAAATCGATGTTAAGATCTAATTTAAATTCAGTCTAAAACACTCTTCTTGATATTTTTTATCCATTGACTAAAAATTTAATTCATTGACTAAAAACTCGGAGATGTCCATAGTTTTATTCTGTCTTTATATTTAGCTACAGTACATGTAAATCAAACAGCAAATAGTAAATGAACCGCTTAAAGATAACACAGTGCTACTCGGTGTTTTGACCAATTTAAAGAGTTCTCAATTTAAAGAGTTAAACTCTGCTCAAATCTTCGCTTCGCTCATCCTGAAGAAATTGTTTCTGGAGAAACGGTTTCATTTGCACCAAAATTCAGTGTTGCTTATAAATCATCGCTCTGCCGTAATGATGAGTACAGGCGGACTCTGCTAAAGAAACCTTCAACTACAAAAGGGCAAAGACAACCTCTATAAAAAGAGGCTAGTAAGAAAATATATACAACTTAGCGGGCGAATATAACTTAATTTTCTAGTAAGTGACAAGTACTTCAATATTTATTATAAAATAAAAATATTCTGTTATCATATATCTGCCTATTTATTATTTTGTTGGCGAAATTCATCATAGCATGGAATTAATCTTAGATAATCGTCCTTCACATCACCTTCATTTCGCGTTAAATTGCTTTGCATGAGGCAAAGTAATCAAATTTCTCTGCGTGTAACAGAACCGGCGAGTATTATTTCTCGTCATTACTTTCTGTCTTATATTTCAACAACATTCCAAATTTCAACGAAGTACTTCCTGCTTGTATGCCTTATTATCACATTATTTATGAATTAAAGTTACTTGTTTCATCTCGTTGTTACGTTAAAAATTGCCATTAATTTCATATCGACATACGTGTTCATGGCATAAACAATATTAACAGTGAGAGGCTTTGCACTAGATATTATAGCGCAGATACAGGACCATTCTTGTTTAAAAGAACGGATGGGATATCCGTTCTTTAAAACGAGATTATGGGTTTAGATTGGTTTTATTTTTCTTTTAAGACATTGAATTAATAAGTATCTTATCACAAATTTTTACCCGATAATTTTTCTATCTTTCCTCTTTTCTTTAAATTAACAGGGGTGGTCCCAAAGAAATTTGACGAAAATCTGACAGCGATATTTAGACCTCATATATGTATTTCAAAGGAAAAATTACCATATATTTCGAAACGAAGTCAGTGTCACGAAATTGGCAAATAATAATTAAGGGACTACATACTTTCAAAGCTAATAGTAGTATTCAGTCAGAGAAAAATCTACATGTGCATCTGCTTCGACCAAAGCTAAAACTTAAGCTAAGCTGTTTTGTTGCCAAAAATCTAGCAACACTATTTTTTTTTTAATTTTTATTGATTTTTTATTTCTTAACTTCATCGTCTTTCGTAACGTCATTTCGATCAAAATCTTACACTGTAGTCTCAACTCTACCTTATTCTAAAGTCAAAATCGTTTCCATTTATGTAACTGTGAAAAAGAAATAATTTGAGTATTTATTTTCTCTTACATATCTTTTATCAATAAGACAGTATTGTGAATGTTTCCAAGATTTCTTTGAATTAAACACTACAAAGCTGTTATTATACAAAATTGCCTTATTTCGTATTCTAACTCGAAACTTTCCAAATAACACAGCAACTCTAAATTGCAGTAAATTTCATACACGAGAATTCAGTTCAGCGACCGGGATCAAATCATCATAGATAGCTCTATTATTTTCAAGTTGCTTTATTCAGACGGTGAAATTTGTCATTTTTAATTCCTAAAATGTTCTTTTACAGATTATCTTATCTTTCTAATTTATAACGAAAGCCTTAGAGCAATGATAATGAAAGCGCGGCGTGCCGAAAATCCTGGTGAAGGAGTAATGTGCAGGAAGATGTCTTTAAAGGTGTTTGCTAATCCGTCGGCATGTAACCTAAATGGATAGCCTCATTCAGCCCTCAGCATGTATGTTTTTTGGCACAACTTGTTGCATAAATACGAATTAAGGAATTGACTGTCAATTATTAAACATGTATATACATATACATATGTAAAATACATTGTAAATTACCTCCGTGGCCTAGTTGTATAGGCCCGCGCTTTACAAAACGGAGGTCGTGGGTTCGAATCCCGCGGAGGGCAATTGACTTTGTGTTGTTGTTTCTTAGTTGGATTGGTTTTTACGGGCTGATCACCCGATTGCCTGAAAAGTAAGATGATCATGCGTCGGATGGGCATGTAAAAAGTCGGTCCCGGCTTCTTGTTGACGCCATCTAGATGGCTTAGGGAAGTCGTTATTAAGAGGTCGGTTTAATGTCACCGCCTCTGCGCCTTATCTCTCTCCGGTCGTGTTAGTTATTCGTCCCAGCGAGCTATGGGAGTAAAAGGAAGAATGAGTGCACCTGTGTCTGCGCAAACGCTTGTGCACTATAATATATACTGCGCACTTGGCTGATCTCTTGTAGATCAACCACCGTGGCCGGATTCGGTCGGGAGGACATTATTATTATTCTTCCCTAAGACGCACTCAAGCCGATACACCGTATCGGACGGCTCGAACCGGGTAACTACCCACACAAAATGTTTGAATGAACAAAATATTTGAAACGCAGAACGTTTCATCCGGCGAGGTCTCCCTCTCCCACCCGCTCCCTTTCCCTCTCAAAAATTTCATCTCATTCTCAATATCGACGCTGGAAAGCAAAAACGCCGTAACCAACAAAACCAAAAATTTTTCACCAGGCATACACCTAACGGCTCAGTTTAATGTACTGATTTCAACAATGTAATTAAAAAAAATTACTCGATGTGTCATTTACAACGTTTTTACTTTCCAGCGTCGATATAAAAAAAATGACGTTGCGAATGTCATGGGCAACGATGATCAGTCCGCTTACCATCAAGTCAGCCGCTCGATTGTTTGCCACCTATTCAATAAAAACATGTCTTAACAATGAGACTTCTATTTCCGCAGACTTCGTCGTACACATTGGAGGCCGGCGCTGCGAAATTCGGGGACTCGGAGGGCAGCCACGCCACCCTCAAGCTCCCCGCTAAAGGCGAGAGGGGCCGCGGGGGGAAAGCGGAGAGGGGCGAACTGCTCCTGGCACTCCACTTCCGCACCTTCGCGGCGGATGGGCTTCTTCTACTACTCCCGGTAAAGTCTTCTATCGTCTTCTTTTGTCATAAGCCATTGCCTCTATTTGGAGATATAATACAGAAATGGCTTGTACATACTACATTTAATTCGAACACTGCACCCGTGATCCGAATTCATACAAATATTTGTCCCGGGTGAGAATCGGTCTCGCTATCTGCGATAACGAAGTCAATGCATAGTAACTGCTAAACGGATTGTTCTTTTATCATTACTGTAACTTTGCGATCCTTGTAAATGATACAATAAGCCATTTCGTTAAGATTTTTATTTCTAAGTGTTTGCGAAAGGAATCTGTGCTACCTCTATCATTTGCTGCTAAATCTATCGGTAGATGTAGGTATTCTATGCCGATTCAAGCAGTAGCGGTACTACCATACAAGCCTAATTGCCCGGCTTGCCCGCGACACTCAAATTTAAAAATAATTTATTCGGGAATTATGTGCTAATTAATAGTTATAAATTTTACTCCTTAGTAGGGCAAGCCGGGCTTTTGGGTTTGTATGGTAGTACCGCCACTGCATAGGTCTTCAAAACACTGCAACGGAATTTTTTAAAAGAGCACCGTTGTATTTCTCACCACTTCTCAGTGGTTGCTTTCTCCTACTTACAAACACAGATTTTAAAAATATTAAAAATAGCTTGATAATAAACATGATAATTACATGAAAAGTGCTTGCGAAGGCCGATTTGAATAAATATATTGATTTACTTTTACTTGATTTAGTCTCACGAAAGAAACACGTTTAAATATATTAAGTTGAAGCCTTTTGTCAATGCGTTTTGCTTAACGATTTTGTTTCAGGGCTCGAAAGCGAAACCGAAGCACTACATGGCGCTGATCATACGCGAGGGGAAACTCAAGCTGATAGTCCGAGGTAGGAGGCGCCGGGAGCTCTCCCTCGCCGCGTTTGTGGCCGACGGCACTTGGAGATCTGTGAGTGGAATGGCTTCTAAATGCCGTTGCGATGGTTGAATTTTGTATGGAGTAGGAGGGCAAACGAGCAAAAGACTCGTCGCACGCATGCATCGTGCGATGGTTGAATTTTGTATGGAGTAGACGGGCAAACGAGCAAAAGACTCGTCGCACGCATGCATCGTCGAATGTTTTTGTAAATGCGTTGCCGGCCTTTAAGGTGGGAATTTTTAGAAAGGCAGGGAAAGGGAGGAGAGGCAGGAATAGGATGGAGGGGGGAGTGGGCCACCGGCCACCTCACTCACCATACGAAACGCGGAAGCAGAAACAACAAGGAAAACCTCCACTTTAGGTTGGTTTTCTGTGAGGTCGTGGTACTTATGCGGTTCGAGCCGGTCCATTCAGCAGCGAGAGCAGCTGCGTGGCTCTACCACCGTTTGATTTAAGGCTACTCAGAATATAGTCGTTTTCCGTATGTGTCGTATAATAATATCATGGGACATCTCACACATTGCCATCTGATCCCAAACTAGGCAAAGCCTGTACTATGGTAATCAGAC
>DWHO01002759.1:0-12864 GCA_018247575.1 Eurytides lysithous rurik
TTCACTTATCTCTGCTCCACCTACAGGTAGACTGGTAGAGAATGCCTCAGGCATTAAGTCCGCCTCTACACAATTGTTTTGTGTGAAAGTTTTAATAAATAAATAAATAAAACGCAAAATTAATGCCTTTAAAGTACAAACCTCAGTTCAGCCATATAAAACGTTACTATACAAACTGTTGATCGTCTATTTCAAGAAATATAATCACACCTTATCTTTGATGGAGACTTCCAATCACACTCCAAATTCATTTTCGAAAGCTGCCTATAACTCCTAACAAATGTACAATGTTTACCTCCAATAAATAACCTTTTTCCGCTAGGCGACAGTGGACGTGTCGATTATCCTTATAAGTCAAGCGGGGAAATTGATTCCTCGACATGGTCACGTCACGCTGACTATGGGAAGCTTTCGATTGGCAATTAGCAAATAAAAATACCAGAAGGTACTTCCCGTATATGTACCGAACAGGGCCACTAGAGTGGCTCCGTCGTGCCGCACTATAATTTAGTGCTGCGATTCACAGTTCTATCGATATCGATGTAGCTTTCATATTGATATTATTTCCATTGCTCGAATTTTTTTTAGTGTTGCACGATTCATATTTTTGTCGATATCGGTGTAGTTTTTATATTAATTTCTATTGCCTTATTTTTTTTAAGGAAATGAAGTGACGAGACGTGGAAGTGTTGCATCTGATGGTGAGACACACAATTGCCATTTACAATTTTAAATAGATAAATAAATAATTATATATATAATAAATAATTGAAAGTTATTACAATTATGTGATAAACTATGAGAAACGTCTCAGTTTACTATTTTATTTGTTATTTTATTAACAGATACATTTAGTTGGAATCGATCTAATTTGTTTCAAAGTATTTCAAGTAATTAAATCAGTATTATATGGACACCAAATAAGCTTTATTATTCACGTAGGTATTTATCACCATATCAGTAAAGCCATAAAGAGGTTTCCAACAGACGTTAAGTAGAAGAGGAGCGTTATAGCTGTTATACTGTTTTCGGAAATTTTATTTTACAAAAAGCAAACCGACGCACCCACTGGATGCATTCCAAGAAATATATAAACGAAGACCACCTGACACTTGTAAAATTTGTCATGTCAAAAAACTTGAGGCGATTCTATTTAAGACCACGTCAAATTGACACGCGTTTCGACATAAGGTGGCATGTTATAAATCAGAGATGTTTTTAATTTCTGACATAAACACGGTTGCGACTTATGAAAATTTTAACCTTTCATTAAACGTGGTATTATTATTATATGATATAATAGTGTACAATCGACCTTTAGTCGAAATTTGATATCGTTATAAAAATATTGAAATAAGGTATAGACACCGGGTGTTACGTGATCAGCGCTCAAGGGGAAATCTAAGGTAAGGAGGAGTGGTAAATGGGGACTTTGCCTTTTCCTCTTTATGCACATTATTGCTTGGCGGTAAAATAACATGATTGATACTACTAGAGACCGCTATCAGAACAACCACTATCAATATTGTATCAAATACGATGTTACACACCTTTAATGATCCTTCAACCCGTCTGTGATTAGGCAAACTTATGCTGATGATTAATGTCCTCCCGACCAATTTCGGCCACGGTGGCTGACATACAAGAGATCAAGCAAGTGTGCAGAATGTATTATAGTGCACAAGCGTATGCGCAAACACTGGTGCACTCACTCTTCCTTTACTTTCATAGCCCAATGAGACGGGTAACCGACACGACCGAAGAGAGATCAGGCGCAGAGGCGGTGATATTAAACCGACCTCATTATAACGACTCCGCTAAACCACCGCTAGATAGCGTCGACAAGAAGCTGGGACCGACTTTTTACATGACCATCCGATACATGGATCATCTTACTTTTGACGCAATCGGGTGATCAACCCGTAATTCCCTAACCCAACTTAGAGGGCAAATGCACAAAATCATTTCCCTCCACAGGGTTCAAACCCACGTTCTCCGTTTTTTTAAGCGTAGGCCTATACCACTAGGGCTATAAAGCGAATAAATTAAAAAACGGAACAAACAAAAAACGACATTGTAACTTTTAAGAAGACATATACATAAACAAAAAATTGAAGTAAAGTCCTACTTAGGTCAACATTTATATAATTTTTGGCAACATTTTATCCTATATGAAACTAAAATTAATTAATTAAATTTAATGAATGAAGTTGATGCTAAAACACTGTATTAACATCAAATGTCATCCACCACCAGTTCAAAAAAATGCATTCGAGCTTGAGCGGATGAATAAAAAGTATTTTATTAACGATTGAAAATTTGAACAAGACATATAAATATATAGAGTCTGAACTAATAGGAATCGAAAAAAAAACCTAACTACCATACTTTCCTTGTACAAAGAAAAAAAAGACATTATCGACATATCAATTAATTGGCACATCATTAAGACCATCTGTCAAGGTGAGAGTAGAATCTTAGAGCGTACCATATTTAGTTTGGACCACTCCGGCACTAGGTCTGTACGGATGTGGGACAGATAAAAGCGGTCCGCGTTGGTTTTTTCTTTAAATTATTATCGTTCGACCTAGTACGGCAGTGGTTGTGTCCTTATTCGGGAACACGCGTTGATGTCCTCAGCGAGGAGCGCGTATGTGGACCGAGAATGTTGCTAAAGATTACGATCGAGATCGCCTACGGAGACAGCTCGCGGCGAAAGCCTATTGTATTTAACTTAATTGATTCGATCGTTTATGGGGGAATCGATGTAAATATAACAGTGTTTTTGAGAAGGCGGCAATAAAGCTACTGCGTATATGATAAAAATGCCCGTGGAGACAGTATGGGGCGAAAGTCTAAAGTATTTGATTTGATTGATGCAATTGTTTTTGGAGGGATCGATGTAAATATAACAGTATTTTTTTTTTGAGAAGGTGGCAATTGATCTACTACGTATCTGATAAAAATGCCCATGAGACAGTATGGGGTGAAAGCCTATTGTATTTGATTGATTCGATTGTTTTTGGAGGGATCGATGTAAACAGAACAGTATTTTTAGGAAGGTGGCAATTGATCTAGTACGTATCTAATAAAAACGCCCATGGAGATATTTATTTATTTATTTTTTTATCCTTTAAGTACAAATTCGTACAAAGGCGGACTTAATGCCAAAGGCATTTTCTGCCAGTCAACCTTTAGGTGGTACAGAGAGGATTAGGTGAGATAGTATGGAGTGAAAGCCTATTGTATTTGATTTGATTGATTCAATTGTTTTTGGAGGGATCGATGTAAATAGAACAGTATTTTGTCGAGGTGGCATAAATGTATAAGTGGTAGAACTCTTTTGCATAGTCCGCCTATAGTAGTACGTTGGGTTGCCAGTGAGTTTTCTGCTAAACTTTTAGCTGTGCCAAAGAGTTTTATATTTTAATAATGTGTAGTTGATATAATAACAAGAAATTAAGGATTAAAAAACACCTGCATCGTGAATGTATTAAAATGAGCTTACATACGACAAGACGTATGCCTATGCCTATATATTTGCCGAAGTTGCTTTCGTTGATTTTTAATCCGTGTTATTTTGTCACTCTCTTGTATTTTTATAATAACGGATCAATCTATACGCAGGCGTTTCATGATCACCGGCTTATTTGCTACTAAACAGTAAAGTGAAAGTGTTTTTCTTCCTTCTGCGTTCCTTCCTTCTCCTTCGCTTCTGCGTTTCCTCCGGTGGCCCATACCCCTCTCTTTCCTACCTCCCTCTCTCACTCCCCTTCCTATCTCTTTCTCCATCCCCAAGCGGTTCACCTAATGGTACGTGATCAAGCGCTTCACCTGATGGTACGTGATCACCGCCGTCCATGAACATTTTCAGCATCACAGAACTTGCAGATGCGTTATGGATTTTAATTTTGTTTTAAATTTTTTAGAGTGATTTGAATTTTGAAATTTTTCTGTTTGTTCAATAGTTACATAAATGGTTAAGGGTCATTTAATTTTCTTAATATTCTATTAACAGTGAATCCGTTACTGCGTATGATATCTAAAGGCGATATGTATACACTGTAATTTCACTACACACGAAAATTCTATCCAGAACCAATGCCCGTGACCCCACAGTATATTTAATAAGTCAATAAGCTAATGTTTTATTGTTCTAAAGAAATTATACACTGTCTTGCTTTACATCTAATGTAGTAAGGATATCGTTCTCAAATTATGACTCGACTGCATCAAATCGCATTTCATACACGATGTACATCGGAGCGCGCAAGTGGAAATTCTCGATTGATATTGACTCAAGTGTGCGGTGGCGTGGGGTAAAAAATACATTCCACGGTGTACACAAGGCCACCGGCGGAGTGCAGCGTAACAACAAAACTAGAGACTTGTGATAACTTTCATTTTATTTAATACAATTGTCAAAGTGTCTTTTGGGACAAATAATTGTCCCAATAGGTCTTAAGACGTTACAGTAGCGTTTTTCTAGATTTATTTGCAATATTTCTATCGTTATCTTTAATTTGTATTACTTTAATTGTTATCTGTATTAATGAAAAAACATAGAGGATTAAAATGTGTAGTAATAACCCTTGCTCTGCATTTATGATACCTGGTTTTTTTTTTCAGAGATATTTGAAAACACGACCGAGTCATGTGCCTAATAGTAAGCATTACATTTACCTTACAAGCCAGTGTCATACGTTTTGCATGCAAATTTAGCGATCATACTTGATCGATTTCGAACGTATTTGTTCTTTATCAGATATATATCGACTTCACAAACCAAAATCTTCAGAAGGTATTGGATGATACATTTTTATGGAGTAGGCGCCAAATGAGCAAATGGCTGATGGTAAGCGATCACCGCTCATGGACATTCGCATCATCAAAAGACTTTCTAATGCAGCCTTAAAGGTTTAGTATTTCACTTAGGCAAGTTTTTGTATAGCCAAAGCTTTACATAACAATCACGGCCTCCAAGTGCGTTAGTCGAAGCAACTTTTTGCGAATGCGGCAAAATGACCACACAGATCATTCATCATATTAGTGTCGCCTACAATTGCTTCACTGTGATATATCTCCTCTGATATCATATCCTGCTCTGTGTCCCTCTCGAATACTGAAGCCGTACAACTGTCGGCTCCTAACAGAATTTCGTACGATTCGAAGCTCGATCGCTTTAAAACCGTTCAGAAGCGTTCTGTTTACGTGTTCACAAATTTTCGACGTGCCGAGAATGCGACTTGGTGTGGCCTTAACACAGAAACAGCGTTTATGTGAAGACATTGTTTACATGTCGCGTCATGTCGATGATTGATCGCAGTTTGATAAACATACAATCTCCGAATAGCCCCGACATTACAGATTACGTTTTTGTCGTGTAAACATGATCATAAACAAAATCACTTAGCTAAAACAGGCTTCGACCTTGGCACATTGATGCAGTCTTCTGTAAGATCAGTCTATTCTATATGAACGGCATCTTTTACCGGGTTCGCACAAAAGCCTGAAGTAGAATACGTCGAGCCCACACAATAGACGACATTTTATCCAAAAGAGAAAAACAAACGGTCTAAGATCATCAAACTGAGTAGACGGCAACATTTTAAAGCCATTTTCGATTAGAATCTAGGAATCAATTTAAGATAATGAATTTTGGCTTTGCAACTAATTCAGTGTAATTGAACTTTTAGCTACTCTTAGCTTCCTTCACTTACCTCATTCAGTCTTGGTCACGCGAAGAGAGACTGAATGACATGACAAACTTACAAATATCCGGATCCATTGTATTTGTGCAGTAAACATGACTGTTTTTGTTTTATATTTCAGATTTTCATTTCAGGACGTTTGTATCAGTGTTTTGCTTTTCCGAGGATAAGGTAGTCTGTCATGATCCATTAAAAAATTAAAAAACGAATAACACCTGTACAAAAAATGCATATCGTCTTATGAATTTTTTGTACAGGTGATGTTCGTTTTTCCCATCTCATGCTCCCTTCTCGAACGGTAAATAGAAAAGTCAATAAACACAAAATTGACCGCCCATTTGATCCAGTTTCTAAGCTATTGGCTTCGGCGTTGCAGGTTGTGGGTTCGATTCCCACCCGGGACAAACATTTGTACAAACTGCAAATGATCGTGCCAGACCTGGGCCGTAGAGCCGTATTTTTATGTATATAAATAGCCCTTGAAACAATTTCTATCTTATATTGAGGGTAGCGTTTTTAAAAAGCAAAAAAATAACAATGAATAAACATACTTAATATTGTAATACTTATCCCTCAGGATCATTTCGTTTTCAATACAGAAAGTTTCGATTGCAATCGACGCCAGGAAATAGAAGCAACGTTTAAAATAATGTTATTTAACAATTAAAAAGTGAGGTTACGGACGTGCAAGTACTTTTGTTGCAGGCTTGGCCACGCGCCAGACTTGGATTCCGTTTGCGTCAGCGCATAAACGGAATTATCGTCACAATGCTACGAATGTGTAGCACAGTGTCCAGTGGTTATACACTGATACGTGAGCCCGGATTCGACACTGTTTAAGATATAAAATAACGAGACCGGCAATTAATGTCAGATGGTAAACAACACACTACAACATCACCGTATCACAAAGAATGCCTTGATTAGCACCCCGCTCCTTACATTCATTGATAACCTCGGCCAAATTGCACTTCTGAACAAAACTTTCACGATGGTAGAGTCACGCAGTTGCTCTCGCTGCTGATTAGGCCGGACCGGATAAGTACCACGACCTCACAGAAAATCGGCGTAAAGTGGAACTTTACTTCCGCGTTTCGTCCGATGAGTGAAGTGGCCGATGGCCCATCCCCCTTCTTTCCCTCTCACCCTCCACCCTACCGCTTCCTCCATCCTCTCCCGTTCTGCTCCCTCCTTCCCTCTTTAAAAAATTCCCTCCCTTGAAGCCTGGCAACGCACTCGCTAGTTCTGTAATGTTGCAAATGTCCATGGGTGGCCGTGATCACCTACCATAAGGTGAGCCGTTTGCTTGCTGCTTTCAGACTACTGCTTAGTGATAGAAAAAAACTGATAATGCTGTGATGTCACTCCAGGGGGACTCTGCCAAAGAGTGTGCCATTTCTACCTTAAATTATCTAAAAAGTCCTCGAAGGGAAATATCACAATATTGTCAGCTCTGCTACCACAAAGCAGGAATGGCTAAAAATTACTGACTTTAGAGGTATGCCATCTTATATCGCTGGTTAGCCATAGATTAGGATCAGGGATTTGAAATGATCAGTCAATACAAAACACAGTTCACTGTGTTATAGGAAAGCTTACCACTTATAGTCGGATACTAGAAAAGCTCGTTCCGTTACAAAATTAAAAAAATAAAACCTTATAACTTCCCACCCAACATGTTCATAGTTATGCATTAGCCAATACCCGTAGTAGAAATTTGTAAATCCATAAAAAGCTCATAGCAACACCTAGCATAGGTGTTTAGGTGGTACAAAGGAAACTTAAAATAAATCAAAGTATATTTATTCAAATATGCCTTTATAAACACTTGTCAATGTGACCGAATATGGCCAGAAAAAACTCGACATCAATATCATAAAACAATTAGTGGCAATCTAAAAAACAAGTAGACCAAGCATTCACAGAATAGCGAGATTTCCAAGGTCGCTTCTTGATCGTGTATCATTAACGTTTTAAACCTGTCCCATCGATCGATTGGAAACGGTTTATTGATTCGCACAACGAGCTGCACTCACAACGTAATATCAAGTTGAAATTCCGAAAGCAGGAACGTTCAGGTCTATTTAAGGGCACTTCATAATTATTTAAAGGTATGCCGAGCGATGTTTTCAGACGACGCGTTTTATATTTATTCGCGTCGCACTTGAGCTTTTAAATTGTTCAGATATTAAGTTAAACTGGACGTGTCATGAAGTCGAAAACGGTAGTAACCTGTTGCGTAAAGATAAATGTCAACCACACAGCTCAGATAATGAGGCATGAAAAGTAGCATTGCTGAGATATTATAATGCAAAAAAATTTCTTAAAAGAAGGTGGCCAAGAAGTGAGCGAGCCACCTGATGGTAGGTGATTACAATTCCTCATGAACATCAGAAATGTTATTACGAATAACAATAAATTCCAAGTTCTTATTTTTGTGTATTAGCGCTCAAGAGATAAAGGCAGACCGAAATGTGTGGAATGAAGTTAATTGACTCGTATACAACATAGCTATAATATTATAACATAAATTTCAAAGACTAACTCTAGAGGTTTTCAGAACTCTTCTCAAAGCTGCTTAGATAATTTAAAAATGATGATTGAGTGCTTGTAAAGCTCAAAAATAGATTTCGATTTGATGATTTTCGATTTTGCATGACCAGCTAGTGTGTGAAAGTTTGTTTGCTTATTCTCCTAAAAATAGTATTTGTTCTTAACGAAAGTACATAGCATAAAAATAGTCATAGGCTGCATAAAAAACGTGGTGGTTTGAGTATTTTTATCTTCTATGTTGACCGATATTTGTGCTTTAAGTCTAAGAGAATCAGTAAAGCTTTGTCGGGATACCGAACTCGCGGAAATGCTTACTTGGAGCTTGGATGAAAGTGGTTTGAGTTGCCAACTACTATAAAAAAGACTAAAACTAAAAAATATTATACAGAAAAAACTAGTGTAATAATTATACCGGCATTAACTGCACTACTTTCTTCCTTTTACCAAAAAGCTTTAGTTCATTACAAGCCCGACCTTTACTTCGAAAACTTTGCACTCGAAAGGGAAAACCGACACTGAAAAATTGTTCCATTCCCATGCTGTGGGGAGTACAAATGTTAAGCAAAAAGCTTCCTTCCGTATAGACCTGAATGAGTTTAAACGTGGCTATTATCAGTCGACTACGGAGATAGCTTACGTCAAAAAGAGCACGGCTGCGTTTGACAGTCGGGTTTCCAGCCGCTCATATTCTTTAGTATTTTCCACGAGCATTTCAAGAACACCTTTGATGTCGTCGGAACTACCTTTAAAACGGTTTTAATCGCGCCGAGACGAGGTGCGGAACGAGCTGGACGATATAAGCATATAACGTCGGAAGAGATCTGCTTGACCCATTTCCATTAGGAGTTAATCTTTCGATGTGTTTCCATTGACACACGACACCGCACAAGACAATCGAGTAAATGTTGTCGCACGTCTTTTACGTAGAATGGTAAGAAAGGTTTGTTTGCTGGTGTAAGTTATCTATTGTCTATTCTAGTCGTATATGCGTAAATTTTTTCAAAGTGTGCTGTTTTAAGATGTTGCAAATGATTGCCTTTAATGCTTAGCCAGTACATTGCTGCGAATACGTCTGCATACTTTTTACTTATCAACTTTATTATGAATTAAAAATATTGATATTTTTCAACGAAAGTACTAATAACCAGAAACGTCAGAGACTGCATGGATAGCGTAGTGGCTTGAGTCACCTAGCCCACTGCTATTAATCTGTGTAATCCCCAAATAGTTGTTCTAGGAGTGGAGAATTTAATTTTTGAGAAAATAAACAACAGCAACAACCAGATCACATAATACCGACCGCTGTATCAAAGGGTTTTCACAGCAATTCAATTCAACAATTCAACTATAGCTTCATGATTTTGTCGAATTGTGTATATCTGTTATCTGTTACTCCTTAGTGCAAGGGGCGTTATTCTTCTTTCTCCCCCATCGATTTAATAGTAACTGCATCAATTTGACAATAACGTGATGTTGTTGTCTGTGCTGCCGATGGCGATACTCAAGTACGACGACAAATTCCAGTACTAAGGTTCTACACTGCACAGCGGCGACGTTTGACGTCATCGTATTGTATCGTATCGCATGTAACAACGCGAACGGACCCCGACTTGCGCAACCGGAGTAAAGTTACGGCACATGCGGCCCGCGACGCCGACGTGCGTAAAACGAAATTATTTCAGGACGCAGGCGTCCGAACCGGTCGACGGACCGTTTCCAATGTAACGCCGCCTTGAACATTTTTCAATGCGCCGTCTTGTCTCTGACACTTGATAATGCACGATTACCGAGTAACCTCCACTTATTTTATGGTCAAAAAACTGGGTCAGTGAACATTTAGAGATTTTTTTCAACATATGTTTCAGGAACTCTCCCGAATGAGACCGCAGTATGATATTATGGCTTCATTTAGGTCGCACATCATAACTGTAGTATATAGTTCCTCTTCGCTCTACTCTAGCTAGTCCTTTTTCTTTCTATCTATATTCTATACAATTCCTAACTACATACGATACGCTTCGCATGTCTGAGCATGTTTACGTTCTCCCAAGTCTTTCGTCGCCGTCGGGGTTGCGTCATGCCTAATGCAACTTAATTGTGTTTAGATAGTGTTGTGGGTCGAGCAAACCAACGATAAAGGGGAAGTGACCCGGATTACGCAAGAAGAAGATGATAGTGCCCCGAGGAAAGATCGAGTCTTGTAGAATTGATCTAATTCGTCAGCATAATTATTTTGTCATTCCGTTTCTCTGATGATCTACTCAAGCCAGAAAAACTTTTCGTTGCATCGCGATGCCAGAGCGTTTCTTTTTATGTCTTGTGGTTCCTAGTGTATTAGAGTCTATCTATTAGAAAGAAGTAAAGCCTTTATTATACAGCATTTCAAAGGAGGTACTACTTCCTAGATAAGGTACTGGGAAGATGTCTTCTAGAGTCATTGACAAATGACGCTCATGTTTTCACAGAACAGTGATGGTAATAGCAGATTATTAACCTTCACTGGGGCTTGTCTATTCCCACTGCATAGACTGATTTGTCTTAAGAAATTGATACTTGAAAAAGCTCGGTCAAGAAAATCGGCGTGAAGTGGAAGTGTTTTTGCTACCGCATTTCGTCCGGTTAATGAGGCGACCAGTGGTCCATTTTTCCGTCCCCTTCCTCCCTATCTCACTCTCTTCCCTCCCTCTTCAAAATTTTTTCTAACTTAAAGACTGGCAACGGATTTGCAAGTGTTCTAACATTGCAAATGTCCATGGGCGTTGGTGAAACGAGCAAGTAGCTTACCATGCTTGCTCGTTTGCCCGCCTACTCCATAAAAAATAAAACTTGGGCACACTTTGGATTGAGGATTATTGAGTATAAACAGATCAAGACTTTTAACATAGAATGTCATTTTTTTGAGATGCACATAAATATTTGGGAACCTTTAGCTTGGCACGAGGGAGCTATTCACCTAATATCAATGGACTATCCCAATCATTGGGTTGCAGTGGCGTTGTCGACATTTATGTTTCTTGACCCCTCATGTGTGATTAAAATGGGGTAAACAAAACCCATGGAAATTTCATTCCACATGTCATACACATTTAAGCCCGAAACATAACCCATGCAAGTAATGAACCACCATGGGAAAATAAGCGCGTAAGTCGCCATAATATGTCCGACCTCGTTGGCTTCGGGCTTAGCACTCGACCTCTTCAAGACCGTCTTTCACCTTCAGCCGTCGGGAATAATGGGCACAAAGCGTTTGTTTACGCAGCCTTGTCGAACAAAACTCGAGCATTGTGAGTTGATCGTTCGACACGATTGCTTTGGATCATAATCGACTGCAAATCTTCAGTCCGTATTGCAACGTTGTATGGTTTAAAGTTGAACAGTTCAGGCTAGTCAATGAGTTGTACGATGAGCTTCGCTCTTGAACCGATGCAGTAGTGCTTTATTATTAGATCTCACCGTACTTAAGGGTCACCACCTAAATCTGGTACATTTTAGACAGTATCGTCCCAATGAAGTGAAGAGAATGACGCTTTCTGTTTCTCTTCATTGAACTAAATCTTTATCGAACTGACTGGATGAGCCTTTGCTTACTTAACTTTGTAATATTAACCCGGAATTATGAAATGGATGCACACAAAGATGAATCTCTCCTCATTACGTCTGATTATCGCGTTTTACCTTGGGCCATGTTAGCCCGATGTTCTCCAACTCCGCCGTCACCGAGCGCTTTCACGTTTGTTTTCGGCGTCCACGTTTCCGCTTCCCTTGTGGAGTCCACTCTAAGCCTAGCCTAGGAACGTGGTTAGGATTCCTTCGGAGAGTGCGGCCAACCCATATCCACTTACGGCGCGCGATCTGCTGGCCAATCTGCATTGTACTACTTTGCGGTAATTCTTGACAATCCTACTGCTGACATTTTTAGTTGCATGTAGCAGCGTGTTCGTCAGCCTCTTAGATAATGGCAGCGGTAACTAGGATCGGTAACCCTGTTGCCACTTTTTGTCATTAAAAAACTCGTCAGATAACATTTCTGGTCGCTCGTATGTATTGTGTAAATATCCTCTAGCTATTCACACGTCCCATAACTTAAGATCCTACGATGTGACGTATTATTACGTTCGTTACTGTAAATCGTCGATTGTTCGAGACAATGCAATCTATTTTCTATGAAGAATAATTGTACGTTGAACGCAGTGACCACACCTTTCCGACTCACCGACCGTGTCGACCGGTGTTAAATGAAAACATACGGGCAGGGAGACCACACTGAGCAGATGCGAGAGGATTATTCTGTAATTGCTTAAAATATATTTAAGAAGTCACCTAACGCATCTCTTGGAGATAAGACAGTCTTGAGGCCCAGTAATTACGCTAAAAGAGTAATGCTTACATATAGCGGTAGAATAGGTGGTATTGGTGTTTTAATATCCCAGGCGGTCAGCAAGAGTTACGCTTAAATAATAATAATAATAATATCATGAGACATCTTATACATTGCCACCTGATCCCCAACTAGGCAGAGCCTATACTATGGTAATCAGACAACTAATATACATACTTATATAGATAATTAACACCCAGACACAGAACAAATACCTATGCT
>DWHO01002760.1:0-12862 GCA_018247575.1 Eurytides lysithous rurik
GGACACAATAGTTCTTACTCATTACTGCTTGGAGGTAAAAAACTAGGAACTAGTCAGTTAATATGCTTATAGATCCTGCACGTTTGAACAGACTCCTACTACTGGAAACGATCATTTGATAGAAAAATATAACTTCACTATTCTGTCTGATCACGACGCTAACTGCTAATCCGCCGTTCGCAAGTACATTTGATTGGTTCCCACATATGCTTCAAGCGTTACGTAATAAAATGTACATGCGTAAGATATGTTTGCGGAGAGAGGTTGTTACGTGAGAGGCGAGTGCAAGGCATGAACTGGATTGGAGGGCGTCGACCTCGATGGAGCAGGATTCAGGACTTCGACGGCGGAATATTATAACACGGCATCCAAAGATCGGTCGATAATTAACAATAAAACTGTCCAATAACCAACCCAAATGTTTGAGTTACCAACATTCTTAGTATAAATCCTACTCCTTATAATGAATCTTAAAGCGTGCTTGTTTTTATGTCCTCTCTTACGAAGCAATGAATTAGGATAATTATCGGCATGAAATTTGTTTCTTGAGGCGGAGTTTCACATTGGCCACATTTTTTTAAAATAAAATCGGGCAATAATCAATACGTATTTCGTAATATACATGACAATGACAAATTTATTAAATAAATTAAAATTACTGACTTTATCGCATTTTATTTAATTTTGACGATTTAAACACTTTACGGCATTTGACATCTGAACATTATTAATAAATCAAGGATAACCATCACTTTTCAATAACTTATTTTCTATTCATCATCATCGTCGATGAGCTTACAAAAAAAAAATTACGTTTAAACCAGAAGAGCGATCTATTTTAATATTTGTTTTCCTATTGTTGGCGAAATCCACAAGTTTTAAATAATAAATCTATCAAACACATCCATATTTAACAGCAGTTTTGCAATGTTAGCTCATCGCGTGATCTCAACGCGATGAGCTAATATTTATAGGATATTTGATCAAATAATTAGTCAGGCGATATGATATGAATAGCTCACCAAAAGGAGTCGTCGATTCGAATCGAAACCGCGACATAACAGCAGCAAAGTTTCACACAATGGAGCAGTGTTACCAACTATAGAAAGCTTGCTCTGTTGCGTCTTGTAGGGCCTATTGTTACCTCAATTAACATCTCCGCTGAGCCATGAAAGGGCTTTGTAGATCTTTGGACTTTTAAAACCGTATACAGTTAAACCGAATCGTTCTGCTCTCTAGAACATTCTAATACCCATTTCGGGTAACGACGTTCAGCATAAACGGAAGCATATTATTCGCCGCTTCTAGCTTTTTCTAGGTCTTCTCTATATTTAGACTATCACGAGATCGGTTTAATTCTCGTTCAAAACGCGTTAAAAGATGTACGTAATCGTGATAAACAAGGTTGTTTGAGTTACCAAAATTTTTAGTATAAATCCTACTCTTTATAATGAAACTTAGATCGTGCTTGTTTTTAAGTCCTCACTTACGCAGCAATGGATTAGTATAATTATCGGCATGAGATTTGATTCTTGAGGCGGAGTTTGACATTGGTTACATTTCATTTTGGTAAATCAAAGAATATTGCTAAAATGGTCCGAAAACCGAACAAACGCGCAAATATAAGTTTTTGCTAAAACCAAATCTATGGGCTGTACCGTACATAGAATAAATTTCATAACCTTAACCGTGTTCACAAATAAGAGATGGTTCAACATATGTTTATTATTTAAACAAATAATAACACTTACACACACAGTCAATGTCTCAACGTGCACTTGGGAAAAACGCTTACCTGCAAAATAAAGAAATTTATCTTATTAATATGACAATACAACCAAACCACAACATTTATACGAAACATTGAATAATCACTTAGTAAATGAAACAAATTATAGTACATTAACGATAGCTTAGCAATCAATTTCGACCTTTAAACATTTGCTATTACCAGAGGTCAATGGTTCTCGAATAACTCATCGTCAACTAAGCAAACTTACAGTAAGAAATTGTATCTGAATAAAACTTCACTGCTACACTATGGCACGGAAAGTCTATTCTTTAAACGCAATTCCTTAAAGAAATTATAATAAACACCCGCGTTATAAACGTAACACTGCCCGAGGTCCGATATTATATCACATGCGAGGAGCGAAGTCAACTGGTGGGTCAAATGAGCGCCGGACAGATAGCTAAGCCCGAGACAATTGAGTCACTTGATAAGAGGCCCCAAATTGTCACGACGGCCACGAGACATTTCAATGGACATGGATTGCATCGAATTCTAAAACTTTAAAAGGCTCACACCGCTGAATCATTTAGTCATTTCTCAAACTTTAAAGCAATGCGTTACTTACATAAACTTATATTACTAATCACTTACGATTGAGCAATTAAAATTATGCAAACTGTGGCGATGGAACGATAAAAGTTGCCGTAAAGTTGTCAACTGTGTACTTTAAACACGACGTAGAAGATTCTTGCAGAGTCTGCCTGGGTGTGTATCACACATTGCCAGTTATTATACCGCAAAGTAGTAATATGTAGGCGCTACTGTCTTCCGTTTTGAAGAGTAATGTTACCAGCGTTGTACCAATTAAAGCCATTAATTAGCCATCTTATATCTCTAAATGAAGAGCGCAGCGCAACACAGGCAAGTTCGTTGTTTACTATCACACACACCACTTGCTCATATCTGTGTTGTCTTAATTACAAGAAGTATATGCGAAAATTGCAGATTCTATCGAGTGACCCTCGGCACAAATTGCATTCCTGCTAGATTGATTACTCACTTGAATACACAAAGAGGTCACGTAACAATCATACTAGCTATGATCTGAGGATCCATGTCACTAACGAATAATGCCTTTTAGCCAACTAAACATCATTTTTATCACTAACTCACTGGTGCTAGACTTCTAGTAATGGTTAATTTTTAAAATCCATCTGAATTTTCCGCGTTATATCCATGCCAATTGTCCACCGATTTTGATGTTTCTTTTTTATTCTATCTGTAAGGTTCGCTTCGCACCAAAGCATTCAACACGAGAGAAATTCGAAACACACAAAAAAAACGTATAGTTTTTCATTTGACATATCATTATGGCAAAAAATCGTGCACAACAACGCATACTCGTCTCTGTATGCTGTCACAAAACAGAAATGTAAACATGTTTTATGTGAGTGTTTCGTCAGTGCAAACCCACGGTAAATCTTATTGCAAGGTTGGTCTTTGGGACCAAAAAATGATATCATTGTCATTTTACATTGGGCTTTAAAGAAACGGTATGAAACTATATCAATCTAAGTATTATCAAATAGAAAATGTTCACAGAGCATTGTTTAATTTATTTGAAATCAGTTTGTATTTTTTGTATCACGATTTATATTTTACGAGATGGCGAGTTACTCACTAGTCATTAACAACACAGTTCCACGCAATATTTTAAACAAGTTTTTTAAACCAACTATGCAGATTAAAATTCTGCTTCTGCGCTGGACTCACCCAGGGTTACCCACAGCGTTTAGATATAACATGACTAATCTCTATATCGAGTAATTAACACAATTAAAGTAAACTAGCGGTAGTTTAGGGGTCGAAATAGACCTGGGAGGCTTCTTGCGAACCCTCTATAGTATTCGAATAATATTATAGTTTTTTATACTATGACATTTATGATTTTACTAACAAAGTGTTTGACATTAATAGTATAAAAGTAAACAATGAACGAATTAGATTATTTAATTTAATATATTTTTTTTTAAAAACAAAAAAATAATCTCCGCAAAACTATAACTATATCTCTACTAAATTTCATTCCCCTCCGTGAGCGCAATAGCCTGCAAAGGGGTTCCAAAGTTTTTCCTTCGCCTGTTAATACATAGATAGATAAATGAATTCGTTTCACACAGGAACACAGTAACGGTAGCACAATACTGCTCTGTAGTAGTCGAATAACTAGCAACGGTGTGGAATAAGAGAAAATAGAGGAAAAAGTCCCACATTGTGTGGGATATAATGTACTCGAAAGGAAGCGGATTAATCATTAATTTATGAATGTAGACTAAACATAACAATTTTATACAAGGATTTTTCTACATATTTAGTTTTAGTATAAATTCCAACTCGAAACGTTAGCGTCTATATTATCAAATAAAAATAAGACGTCATATTTATTTAGTAAATTATAATTTTTAGGGAGGATAATTTAAAGGGATAAACTCCCTTCACGTATCACTCCTATCATTTTTGTGGATGAACTCTTATTCCGATGCAACAATTTACTTGAAGTATGTTTAATTGAAGTAAAACTGTGCAAATGAGAAAGAAGTCACGTTTCTATTTCTTATTCAAGCGGAAATTATCTAATTTCAAAGGAATCATAAACGATATCGCAAGTACACTCAAAGATAACATACTGATATCTTCATATACTTCTTTCAACATGTTTACACAACGGAACCGTTTTTTTAACAACTAATAAAACAGCCTAGGCAGCTCAAAATATATAATTTATTTCGTATATCTTGTCTTTCTATATATTTGTTTTTTTTATATGTACAGAATTATTAACACCCAAGATATGGATCAAGTTTTCTAACTTGAAAATTATCAAGGATTTTTGGTTAACATGGATTTCAAGATGCTTCGTTAAAAGTAAACCTGTGTAATTATCGCATAATACAAATTTTCACATCTTATATAAACATCGTGCCACTGGCCGTTTGGAAATAATCAATGAATGATTTAAAATTAAATTTATCCAGTTAGTTTTACGATATCACACATGTAGGTTAGCACTGACCGTTAGTTAACGTTACGAAATCGTTTCACTTTTCATTTGACGCGATATGCTAATGCTCATCTAGACCGTGACCGACACTGAATAAGACGCCGCCTACCACACGGTGCCGCCTCGTGCGTTACCCAAAACGAAACAACACGTTTGAAAATCATTAACTTTTAAATACTAACGATATATCGAATACTGGGGGCAGTTTTTTTTAATTTTCTCCGAATAAAAAATAACCTATGCCACTGTTCCTCTCGTCGCAATTGAAGCTATTTCACGGATGTTATTGTGTTCAATTTATATTTTAAAATCCCGACGTTTTGTCGGATTATGGTAACGTAACAAAACAAACAAACGATGTGTTTCATATCATGTCATAGTGAGCCCCGAATACCCTCATTTTTTTTTTTTGATGCGAATAAATAATAATAAAAACATGGCATTTTGATATCTTGCAGTGTTCATATGCTTATTCCATTAATTACAGGCTCATCATCAAATGGTAATGTTCAACCATCTTCTCTACCGAAATATTTTTTTTTTATTCCAATAGTCTCGCAAATTATCAGTCGAATCCACGACTATAGAGCAAACGAGGGGCGTGTGACCACTGCTAAGGATTATGTCTTGCAGATGCACAGCTTATTTAATAGTTCATTCTTTTTTAAGTAAGTATTTAAGAAAATGATGGGCTCTGTGTGCCTGATAGAAAATAAGCCATGAACACAAAACAATGCCACGCAGCACTTCGTTGACTGTACACTGTGCTCTTCAACTAGAGATATGGTACGCCTCCATATCCAGCAATTAGGCTGGAAACCCTCCAAACCGGAATAATTATTGGACACTTTTGCCTAACGGTAAAATCTTAATAGCAAAGGTACAATATTATATCCCCACTATTGGTACAGAAATGCAATTTTCATCGATCTAGTTAACAACCACAGCATGTTTTCTTTTAATAGTACTATTTTTCTTGATTAGTCATATGCTAATCGACCTACGGAGTGATCGTTTCCCTATATTACCACACGAAAGATTCTATTATTAGTTGTATTACGAACGCTTACTGCAGCCCACGATGGTGTACTTTTATTGAATATCCCGAATAAAGGCGAAACAAGCCCGACATTTACTCAATGTAACAAATTCGAAACGTGCTGGTTGTAAACTATAACGAAACTTCTTAAAATAAATTATGACGAAGAAATAATTTTACCCTTAATTTAAATATACTATTAAAGCGATCGTAAGCTTAAGATAATTAACAAATTACAATCGGTGCATTTAGAAATTATCGATTTGAATGAGTCTATACGAACATTTAACGAGGCCGATTATTGAGAAGACCATTAAAAAAGAGTAAATGACGTCATACTATAGCGATACCACGTAAAATGGTTGGTTGTATGACATCATCCGGCGATGAGACAATCGACCTCCACGTTCACTTATCTTGTTAACTTGAATGTTTTTAAGGATTTTCATAAAATGCAGCAAGCCTAACATACTAATACTTTGATTAAAAATCGTTTGTTTTTTTTTATTTGGTAAGCAGCGACTTTGACACGCTGTCATTTGTTTTTAATACGTACACGTATCTAACTAGAATCATCACTATTCTTATTCTATAATATCTTCGATAATAATTACAATCTGAAACGAGTTTGTCCTCCCTTTAGACAGCATCGGAAAATCTTTTTCATAGACGTAGATTCAGGTCTGGACTTTGACCAAATAAAAAATCAAAATCTATTACGATACAAATAAATAAGAATCAATAGAACCGATTCTATTAATTCCCTATTTGCTTGGGTCCTAAAGTTAATGAATAAATGTAAACAGGCGACAACCATGCAACATGATACGCCAGAAAAATTAAAATACAAGGGTAACCGGTAATCGGTCCCCGTGCGGGTCCCAACGAAGCAATAACAGACTTTATTTCCTACGCAGGATTAAACATTATTAACCTGCGCTTGACTGACTCACACATCACTGGTACGGCTGCGCAAGTGACCTCTATACAAAAAGGGGAGAAAAGGGGAAGAGGGGACGGCAGCAGCTGATTAATTTTCAAGTGAAGATGGTTAAAAACGAGCATCCTGAATAAGAGTAGAAGCTATAGGTCAAGAAGTATGACTAATACCACCACTGAAACTTAGCACCTCACCAATTACCGCAGCAATTCACCGCAAAAGAAACAAACTAATAAAGCATATTAACGTCAAGGCAAAAGGAACATAGAGGCACTAATATACCTACATTGCAAAATGTCGAAACAAACTTTCTAAAGAAATAGAAGTCAAATATAGATTACGAAATATGGACATGACTTTCCTGATTATTATTGACATTAAGATCTGAAAATCTTTTAGTCTATTTAAAAATACTATATTACTATAATCGCAACATAATAAAATCGTTAGGTGTCTTAATTGCTGTCCGTATAACCAGAATAGTAAACCTATAGGTCATTTAATATGAGATAAGCCTTTTGCGCTGATTTTGCACAGACCTAGCCAATGCGAAAAACACCTTTCTGGGTCACTAGAGGGCGTGGATATAATGGACACACTGACACAAAATTGAACGGAATCGTAAAAGCGTTTTTTATCGCTGCAGATTACACGCTCCAAATCCAAATTAGTGATGTGTATCATCGCTGCACGTCGACGTTTCGTTGCGGCCTCCAAACATCCTGATCGCACGGACCACCGATATATCGATCCGAGACAAGGTCGCGATGTATCGAGCTTGAAATTGCCAAGGAACACGTACCAGTGGGTGACGGGAGCTATCTCATCGCCACTCATCCGAATCGAGCACAGAACAGTTGGTACGGTACTGGTGAGCTAGAGGCAGTAACACACTACGCCACAAATGGTTCCTCGTACGGGCGCGCCGCGGAACTGCCAGAACGGAGTGGGCCGCGGCGGCGCTATCGATCGAGCTCCCGGCGCCAGCGGGCCGCGTATCCCTATAGCACGCACGCCCCTCCCACTCTGCCCACCCCAATGTAGGGTGGGTTGCTTCGCCGAGTTGCTAAACCGCGAGGACATTTTTTTTACCTTTGATATTAACATCTAATTAACCCGATTGCCAACGAGCAAATTTACATCAACATATATTTACCTTATAATAATCTCGACTTCGCCAATTTTTGCTAGTATCAATAAGCGATATTATTATCAATATATCTGTTTTCTTCTTCTTCAAATAAGAATCTAATCGACTTTGTGACAGGCGCTCGAAAGACATTATTCGTTTCTTACTGTGAAGTGTGCTACTATTTACTCACTTCGCATTCGTTTTTATGGATGAGGAGGCGTACGAGCAAGCGCAATCTTCTCTGCCCAATTTACAAAATCAAGAGACATTTAAAGAATATGACAAATGTAATCAATCATACTGCTTTATAAGGCTATAGTAAATATGATATAGGATAGTTACGTTACAAGACCACTAAACAAAAGAAATGAGTTACGTAATATTGCTGGAAACATCTAGGCTAAAGTATGTGGCAAGAAATCTGCGGAAATTTAGGTCTCGGTATTGGCACCCGACATCCCCTTCCTCCCTGTGCGCCCGACCTTGCCCGACGTATAAAACTTCCGACCCCTAACCTAACACACCCCAGACATAGAAAATCCGTTATAAATTTTCAAGGATCACCAGAATAATCAAACAAATCAGGTTTGTAGTTAAAGATAACACTTGTTTGAATGTATTTATGAGCAGAATAATAAAAAAAACAGCACATAAAAATTATCAGAAACATTTAGAAGCATTTTATGTATTTCATAATACTAAGTATTATAGATTTATAGTTTTCTCTTACTCTTTACACTTTTGGTCACTGATTACAATTAAATTGTTAAAGTATTAAAAACAGTATGAGAAGATAAATCCATTCTTGTGTCATTTTTTTAAGTAAATTAGCAGTTTTATAAAGTTTAAACTTTTAAATGTTAAAATGGTTAAATGGAGTGTTGTGATAAATCTGTAAAGATACAATTATGTTATTTAAAAACCTACAAAGTGGCATGACAAATGTGAACATATACTTTATAACTATTTGTTATATTTAAAAAAAAGTGTTGAAACAGTTCTTAGATTTATAAAAAATACATAGGTTGAATTCTAAGTTTAAAACAAACTCTCTATATTATATATTAGGCTTCAAGATTAACAAAAAACCATATTAACCATGTTAATCATCAATATAATGATTGATTGAATGTACATTAAGCTTGCAGTCCTTTTTAATATCTAATTTTATCATTACCCCAAAAAGGATACTAAGACACCAAGACTGGTAATGCAAAAATCATAAAACCTCTTTAGTAATTTCTTATATACATTACTTATTAAATTTTAAACTACATAACAAATTAAGTTATTGATTCAAATGGCAAATGAGCCAAAGATGTTTAAATATTATGGACCTAATACATTTGTATCAAAATAATAAATATTAGTCCCTTTATCAGTTACAAAGTAGAACTCAGGATGGCTTAACAGTCGCATAGCATTTTATCAATGATAAGGGAAGTAATTATCAGTTAGCAACTTGAATTCAAGCAATATCAGTTCACAATTGTATTTTAACTTATAATAAATTTAGTAATTTCACAAAACTAGTTATACAAAGAGTCAAATGTATAAAATCGTTTATTAATCTCTTCAGAGCATGACAAATATAAGTAAAGCAGTTTTTATACTTACCATACAATAAATTAACATAAGCAAATAAAAATGCAATACAGTGTGATAGCATTTGCCATAAACTATTATTTAGAAACACAAAGGAACATTAGGGTATAAAATGAATTCCCAATTTTTTATTTCCTGTTAAAATGGTACTTAAAATTTAGTTTCTCCTTAATACATTCCTTAGTTAATAGACAGATGAAAGCTTACCTGACTTACAATAAATTAATCCTTGGTACCCTTATACATTGATTTTTTCTTGAAGACAAGACAAATTATGTGCAATAAAAAAAGTTTAAACATTTAGAGAGAATTTGTTCCCTTTAAACAGAAAACACTAAATGCAACATGAAACATTCTTGTAATACATATCAATATTTTTTTTATACAACATTAAAAAACTTTAATTTAGATAAACAAACAAAAAATTTCAATTTTATGATGAAACTTGTAATGACTAAATTAACAAAGTCGAATTTATGACGTTATCAAAAATTGATCATTTTCAAAATAATTAATACATAAAAAAAGAAATTCACCAATAGCATATAACATTTGATAAACTAGGAATCATCAGGTGCTTAGAAACATAGATGTCACACCTCATTTAATTTTAAAACCATTGTTAATGATTTCCTACAGAGAAATGTACTGAAACTTTTTTTTGTTGAATCTTCGAATTACCGATAAAAAATAATTGAATTTTAAAAAACTCAAATTATTTTATGCAACAATTTTTGATGACGAAAATTAATTTTTTTTAAAGATTTGAATTGCATTTTGGTACAACTAATCGGTGTATTCAAAAATTGCATCATATTCCCTTTTATTTTGAAAAGGTAAAGATATACGTTTTAAGAAATTTTACATATGGAATCTATTACTAACAAAAACATATAATTTAAAGAACCAAAACAAATTCGCTGTTTATTCAAAAAGAAAATGAAATTAAAGTTGCTGAGATCAAGGTTTATAGAGCTGTAATCGAAAGATCAATATCTAAAAAAAAAAAGTCAACCCACAGAATCGTAATTGAATCTTATTGGTGTTATTTAGATTTTTTGTAATATTTATTTACCCTGCAAATAAATTCGCTTACGTTATATTTAATTTAATTATCAAAATTGCATCAACATACAAGACAAAATAACACACCTTTTCGATAGTCTAATCTATTGACTACTTACCAAAAATTAAAATCACTTGCACAAGCACACCAGAAAACAAATTCTTTATCCAACTTGCAGTCTTAATAACATAACACGGTCACTTTTAAGTAAGGGGGTCAAAAATAATCACTATTCATATATAAAAAGCCAAATTATCATCCGTGTCTACGAGTACGATCGGGCGTCGAAGGCGAGGCAAAAGATCGCCGCGAAAGCATCACCTTACCGCCCACGTCATAGACTAAATACCTTCAGTGTAAAAAAGTTTATGTTCAGATTTTACCTTCAAATACAAAGTAAAATAAATTTATATTCAACACAATCAGAATAAAAAGTAATGAAACGACATATTTTTTTTATTTCAGTACCTATAAGTTTTTAAAGATTAAATATTATTTTCTATTCTAAAGTACTCTAAAATAGGTTGTAAGTAGTCACTTACAATAAATTTAAAACTTACGAAGCTTATGTAAGATTTTACGTAAATATTAATAAAGATTTCCTTATATTACATACTTAACATATTAATTTTTTTATTATAAATTTTAGAGGAAATAGTTCTCTTTTCGTGTTATTTTATTCTTTGACGGGAATGATGTCATACACCGGCATAGTAATGTTTTAGTCTATGATTCATTTTACGTTAATGTTGAAACTTTTTACCTGACAATAAAAATTGCAAAAATTATAAAAATAAATAAAGTACAACAAAACATGAAAATCGTAAATAATTTCTTAACATATGAAACAACATTATAATATTTTTATCTGTGCAATCAAGTTATCGTTGCACGACGCGTTAGTGACATCTAGCGATCATTTTAGTAACATAAGTGGGATTGTAAGTCAGCTTCATATATGTCAATTTTTTATAGTTTTCGTCTTTTTATATTTTTTATTTGCAACACAAATACTCCATTTTTTAACAATAATAAATAAAAATATAACTTATGTTCTATTTTATTAAAATAACGCCAAAACACAGCTTTCTTAGGAGTTTTGTTTATGTAACTACAACTGTGTGGTGTGTTATGTTTATTAAAAACCTATGTAGATGAAGATTACTTTACAAAGTCATCGTCTAGCACACATTATTGGTGCAAGTAAATTATATCGCATATTCTACGTGTGTACCCGCCACTTTTTATCCTTTATAATTTAAAACTAAATTCATCACTATTTTATCTGTGTAGGTAGAGTTATAATTTTTTGTAATACTCATGATTAACACTAACAAACCGTTTTAATTCTTTACTTTCTTGTGCATATTATGATATGCAAGTGAAGAACGAGGAGTGAATGAGGAGGTAAACATCTTTTAGTGAACGCGCAGAATGAAAAAAGAAAGTTCTCCTCGGCCCTTAGGTCTAGTGGTACGATGGTGAGAATGTTAAATTTTGCTGCTGCACTACACTGCCTCTGTGCCTGTTCTCTCTAAGGTCTAAACGTTTGTACACGTATAATATATCCCGCACAGTTGGCTGATCTCTGTTAGATTATAATAATAATAATGTCATGGAACATCTCACACTTTGCTATCTGATTCCAAACTAGGCAAAGTACTTATATTATAGTAATCAGAAAACTGATATACATACTTCAATATTTTTAAATATATACTTATATAGATAATTAACACCCAGACACAGAACATATACCTCTACTAATCGCACAAATATTTTGTCTTCGGTGGGAATCGTACCCACGGCTTTGCACTCAGGAGCACTAACAGTGGTTAGTGCTCCTGAGTGCAAAGCCATGTTCCGGCCCGTTGGTGTAGTGACACCAACGTTTAAGCTGAATAACATGAAAATACGCTGAAAGAACAAACAAACGTACTTTCATATGTATTGCACATAGTGCAATTGGTAGTATGAAGAAAACTTTTGAACTTTTTATGAAATATTATAACATTACGTCTCATCTTACAGAACTTACATACTAATGTAGTATACTAAGTTTTTTTTTCATGGAATAGGCGGCGAACGAGGAAGCGGCTTGTCTGATGGTAAGTGACGACAGTTGCCGACTGGCCACCGCACTGACCAGATGAGACACGGAAGCATAACTTTTATTTTATTGAAGCACCTGATTGTAAGCGATCACCGCACCGCCGCCGAAGCATTACAGAACTAGCAAATGCGTTGCCAGCCTGGGGGGGGGGGGGGTTTGAAAGGGAAAAGGAGG
>DWHO01002761.1:0-12860 GCA_018247575.1 Eurytides lysithous rurik
TACTACTAAATGATCGGACTAAGAAAAAGTTTGACTTTAAATAAAGACTGCCCTTAAGTACGCATTTTAGAGTTGTCAGTGCACTGACATAATAGCCATGGCATTATATTCAATTTCTTTTTTATGAGAAAAACCAGCACACATGGTAAGCCACACACTTAACATTACAATACACTGTCATATTAGATATTTCGACCGCATGATATCAAAACCGGCTATCTCTGCGCTGATCAGCCAGAAATTCGAGATGGTATGACTGCCCAGTGATTGACACTAGTGTCTTTATCCTTCGAACCAGTACACACTACTATGTTCTGCGTAATACTACTGCTTGTACATTTCTGTTTTGCATCCGAACAACTGGCATTTGTGGCTATTTCGAAGATTATGCAATTTTACCTCTATATAATGTTCGAAAACAAACCACTTTGACCAAATGTTCTGTTTGCAGGAATGAAAAATAAAGTATTAAATGTAGGATTGGTGTTCGAATTAATCCTTGCATGCGTTCTTTGCTACGTACCCGGGCTTAATAGCTTCTTCTGTACATATCCATTACGCGTACAGTGGTAAGTTAGATTGAAATTGATTATATTTTTGGACTTGAATTTGTTGTTGTTCAAACTTTAAAAATTTGCATTAATTAGGTATTTTAATGACCGTTTCCTACTTTAATCATAATATTATTTGGTAAAAACAACACTTGAAGCGAAGTTAAATAAGGAAAACATTGATGGACACGGATTCATTTCGAAATTTATAAGATAAATGCCGATTCTCGGTAATCGTGATCCTATTGTTTATACTTTTCAAAGATCACTAACCTTCTGGTGTTGGTTCATAGATGTATTTTTTAATACATTTAATCCGTTATAAGTTTTTATATAAAAATTATAGTTATGTATATAGTGTAGTCATTTTCCTTTATTCAATTGTATTGTCTCGCTGTATAATTTTGGTTCGGTGTTATTCTGTTAGACTTCTTTAAAGTTTCGTTAGGATTTATAAAATAAGCTTACATTTTTAACCCAATATAGTATGAAGCCGTACTTGCTTCTAACTAATCTAATCTTCCACCCTATCGATTTTGCAAACAGCGACCAATCTACAAGAGATTTGCATTTACCCAGACTCATGTGTATATACATGTATATAAGTACGTTCCCGAATTCTATAATATACGTTAGCGTTAATAGTAATTGAATATTTTACTTTTTACTTGCTGACGCATTGTAACTCCTTGAAGTTTCCAAAGTGCTGAATCCACTTAAGGCAGTACCGTTTTGTAGTCTAACTAACGAAATAAAATATATTTTCCCTCATCAGAAAGTCATTGATGACTAAAAACATACGAAGGAATGAAGCTTGAAACCTCATTTCACATAAAATTGTTACTTTTTGCAGGTTATTTTTAGCAATCCCATTTTCTGCTCTGCTTCTTGCTTTTGATGAATTTCGAAAATATTGTATAAGAGGGAAGCTTTTTGGAGGCTGGTATAATGCACTAACGTTCTATTAAAGGGTAAACAAGACAAAGTTGTTTTTTAAGAATAATAAACCAGAGTTCGACTTTTGCAAAATTCATTTATTTATTTTTTATCCTCATAGCCATAATTCCACACAGCGATAAACGTACATAACACACAAAAATGTAATAAACTTAATGAGCAATTAACTAAACTTTTTCAGTATCACATAATGTCTATTCTTAAGTAGAAACGTTAGTCAGATCGAAATCGTTCTGATTGGAACAAGGCACTGGAAAATATAACACACTTAGCTAAAGTTTAAAACAATAAAAAAAAATGCTTTTTAAAACTTTTACATTTAAACTTGGTTGAACAGATAAACAGTTAAAATATGCAAACAACAACGAATGCAATGGAACATAACACGAAGTAAAAAGATTATTTTAGAGTCATGACAACAATAATAAACATTATCACATATTTCTAATAAAATCAATACTGTCATTTCTTGTAGTCGTTAAGTATACGTCCGAAAAAACAATTATCACACATTAATGTATTTCATTGAATAAATGCTTATAATATAAATCATTTTGTTATTTATAAAAAAAAAACAACAACAAAACAATGCTTTTATACAGCTGTTTCTGCAATGCATATATAGTTAAAAAGAATAATTATTATGCATAAACAAATTAATTGTGTATGAATTTTATTATCTACTAACAATTTTATCATTGGCATTGATATGCTTTTACGAGACAAAAGTTTTTGTCGTTTTTTTTTAATTTTATTATTGTTCTACTAAAAATTAATTTAGTAAAATTTATATAGTAACTACGGCATTGTAAATTGGGAAAAAGATTTTTCTGCTCTAGATTTGTTTAGACAAAATGCTTTATCACTAACAGTGTCACTCATTATTTTTGAATACTGATAAGCGTACATTTTTATCAACCTGTACAAAATTTCAATAAACTTTACAACACAAAATTATAATGGCAATCGGTTTGTGGCTTTTATTAAACAGTTTTCTGATTAAAAAATGCAAATATTCCCTTAGATATTTAAAAACATTGAAACGTGATTCTTATAACAGTTGTGTCTGTAAATATAATGTTTTATAAAGTTATGGCATTTATCTTAAACTTAGGAATTCAGTTTAATTACATAGAGCTCTTAACATTTTAACAAACATTTTAAATGTGGCCACTACCACTATTAAACTATGCCTCTTAAGTTAGACATAGAAAATTAATTAATATATAATAAATAGAAGAATATGTTGAAGGTCGATATTTAAGGAACCCTGTCTACCAATACCTATATAAAATTTCTAACGGGTGTGAACAAAAAAAGTTTCTCTAGGAATTTAATTATTCTAAAAATTCTATATGTATATGATAAATATATATACATAAGACAAATATAAGACTTAAGAATATCTTGAAAAATTTGACTATTCTAAAAAATTGCACAATTAAAAACAATAATAATCCGTAAATTTTTAAAAAGATAATAATATTTTCAAAGTACAATACGATTTTATCCTATCTTTAATATTGAAGTGAAGTATTACTTTTTTTTTCAATAAATGTCCTTTAGTTTAAGTACTAGAACCGGTCCTCAGTCAGTTTGAACCTTAAGAATTTTGTCTATAAAGAAGAATTATTAAAACAAAAAATTAGAATTTGAACATTGTGGCATTAATTTTAAATATGTTCTACTACAAAAGCATTTTATTTATCTATTTGAATTTTAAAAAAAATAAGAATATAATGTTCCCAGAAGTGTATAATATCCTTATAAAATACTAACTTTAAAAAAATTTAATTTAAAAACTACGATACAAAATTAAGGACCACACTTTATATTTATGCCACGAAAATATCTGTCTTGCCGATACATTGTAACGGAAATGATTCTTTAGTTGACTAGCTAATATTGCGTTTTCTTTGTTTTGGCACTACAGATAAGTTAAAATTGATATTACCAACATAATTATATTATACAAGAAAAATTTACTTGATATTTGCATTCTGTGTGACAGTTTTCTGCAACGTGGAAAATTCTATAGTAAAAATCCACTGATAATGCTATTCAATAAATTTTAATGGTGTTAAAAAAAAATATTATAATAATAGTAATCAACACAGAAACTAGCTAAAATAATTTTGCTAATTTCATTATTGTTCCTCCTTAATCAATTAGCTTCTGCAAAAAACGACACAAAAATATTTTTTATTATTCACTCTCTATCCCGCCAGAATTAGATAAATTTTTACTTTTTTTTTTTCAGGAAAACAAATTATTTTATTTAATCATATTTTCTTAGGATGCATTCAATATATAAACTGCAATTATGGATTGAGCTAATTACTTGAACTAACAATTTATAAAAATTATATTTAAATAAGATATTTTGTGAAATAAAGATTTGGTATAAACTCAACTTGACTTCAGTGCAAAAACTAATATAGGCACTGTTTATAAAAGTTTCTAACTACTTGTGCATTTCATTTATTATTATTAGCGGATATGCATATTTGGAAATAATAAAATCTTCAAGTTTCGTTATTTCTTTTGTTCCAACGAAGTCTTACACGGGACGTACACAGATTATAATTAAGTAACCTTTTTGTATTTTAATAAATAAAATCCCCTCCCATCAATTGGTTGTCTGCCTGTTTAATGCGGCCCTTGCCAGATATGCATGGATTGCTGGAGGACTGCGCATATCTGCTATGGAGTGACGCGTTTTCATCAGAGCCTCCTCCCGACAAACGTTGTCTTGAAGTATACACTCCATAATCTTAGCTACAATTGTCGATGGTGGTACATGGGGATTCCCTGCAATTTTCCATTAACTTAAGATAATTGTCCCGTTCCATTGACGAAAACTTCTAATCGAAATATTTTTTAACAAATAAAAGCGTTTTAATTATATCACATTCGTAATAAATAAAACACTAAGATTAAATCGGTTCAGACATTATTGCACCTGCTCAATGTGCGTAGAACTTAAACTTACTGCCAACCGTTTGAAAACGGATTCCCGGCTGGTTAAGAAATATGCGAGTAAGTTGTTTAACTAATGTTGAGCGTTCGTCACTCAGATTCACGATGTCATATCTCTACACTTCCCTTCAAACCGGTCAACAGTAGTGCTTACACATGACTGCTTGGCGGCTACTGGCATATGGGATGGAATTACTGGCAATGCAGTGTACTACCCCAGGTGAACTCTGCAAACGAGTCCTACCACTTAAAAATATATGGAATCATGGATCAAATTTATCCTTTTAAGCTTACAAGTGTCGGTGTAGGAAATACTCGATTTATTAATCTACCGTGCATTTCAAAATAATTGCTCCCAACGTCTTTATTTATGCAAGGCCATAATAATGAACAGTCACCACCTACGTCGAGGCAAGAAGACGAGCAAGGAAGACAACCTACACAACGCAAATATTTATCGCGATCAGGGACTAATTTTTCCACTCTGTCTTGTAATAAAATGTAATTCTTTTATTACAACATTGAAATAAAGCTAGTTCGGCTAGTTTGGCTTCGGCGTCGTAGGTTGTGGGTTCGTTTCCCACTCGGGGCAAATATTTGTACCAACTACAGATATTTGTTTCGGGTTTGGATGTTTGTCCGGACAGTTTTAAAAAAATATATATAATTCGTAAAATAATCGTAATTTTCACAATGCGTAATATACGCATTACAACAACACTTTATATATTGTTGTCGCATAATACAACTAAATTAGAAGTACCGTTGAGATAACAAAATATGTTAAATTCAATTTTAAAGTCTTATCAATAGAACCATAAAATGTGAATTTAACTGGTTTGGCTATCTCTGAGTTATCAGTAGTGTTGAACATATTCCACATATTATGTAGCAAATACAACAGTGATTCAAATTAAAATTGTAACACATTTTAATAACAGAATCAATTAAAACCTCGTTAACAAATCAATTAAGTGAAAATTAGTCAAGGCAGTTATATCACACATTTCGTTTTTTCCATCCCTAAAAAATTACAATTTGCTTCATATATTACAAGTAATAACATATTGATTAAAAATTAAACTGTAAATATTGATAAAAACATAAAAGTTAGTGAATAAGATAGACTATGTATCACATATTCAAAAATCATACTTACTGTACAGCTATATCAGGGATCTGATATTGTCTTTGAAAGCCCGAAGGCACAGGTTTCATAAAACGGCATACAGGTGTGCAGTGTTCTGTGAGTTTATTATTAGTCTTGTTAGTAGCATTAAAACGCATTATGTTGTTAAATTAACCTCTACGAAGCCCATGAACCGCTGGTGGTGATAATGGCGTTGATATAAGGCTATTTCTGGCCATGAGTCAACATTTGAATACATGTTTGCAATAAATATTGTTATGTTTATAGTTTGCATGTTAGCTAATTATAATTTAAATACATTCCCATATTCAATGTGCTCACAGTAACCATGTTGAAGGGTTTATTTTAGCACTTACTGAAAGTATATAATCAGATTGTTTTTAAAATTTGATTGGAAAAAACTACAGAGCTACATAAAAACACAAAAATTAACAATTAGAGTATTGCACAAACTGTTTGTCAATCACATACTCCATCAGTCAAGGATCTTTATAGATAATTTAATTTATTTTTAAATAACCCAATAACTGCAAAAAGTTTATAAACTTTAATCTTCCTAAGCCTTAGATACCTCTGAAGGTACTTTTACTTTTGTAATTAAAGTATTAGTTCTGGACATAAACAGCATACATATGTTTTTTTATTAATTATGATTAAACATCATTAGACAATATAAAAGCAATATTATACATACATAAATAATATTTATAAATATATTTCCCAAATTAGTTTCTAATATTTTATGAACCATCTAAGTCTAAATTTAGTAATACATAAATTTACATTGCAGTCTTACCGGTAAGGCCCCTGTATCCAAAAATACCACAATCATGCATGCGCATAGAAAGTTGCTCATCCTTTATAAATTGTTCTGTGCTTATTCCTTTAAGCTGAAAATATTAAAGTATAGTGTTTTTTGTATTCTTTTTCTATATTGATACTGGCATGGACCAAAATAAGCAATAAAAACATTATGCTTTGTAATCAGTACAATGAACACAAATAAATTACCAATACTGTAATAAGATTGTAGAAGTATAGTATATCTATTTTAACAACCAAACACCAAGCAAAAATAAAAAAATTAATAAAAATTATTTTAGTTAATTCCAATTAGTTCAATTATTCTCACATTTTATATTATTTTAGTATTTCATTTTGTACACAATCAATAAAAAGGATGATTATGGTTGCATAACACTTAATGGAGTGTAAGTCAATATATTAAGACACTTAAATATAGTCTATAATTACTCATACATAAGATTTATTTCAAAATTGTTATTATGTTTGCATAATTATTCAACACATAATTTATTGTTCATGTATTTGATGTTCACAAACAAAGTCATAAATTTAAAACTGACAAGAGTTGTTTTGTTTAGCATGCATGTAGGAAATTTATAATTTTTTTATGTTATATAGTTTTAAAATTCTAATGTACCTACAATTCTAATATAGGCGAAAATATTTCAGTAATAAAATTTTTGACTATCCAGCATAATTAAAGCTCTTGTCTAAATACTATTATTGCTTATTCCTCCACAAACCTTAGAAGGTACTAGAAATCTATCAGGTATTCTTTGTAATTTTTGCTGCTTTTCACTTGGTCCAAAGCCCAATCCCAAAAGAACTGACTCTGCATCAACTTTTCTCGCTCCAAGGACATTCAAAACTGAACTACTACTTGATCCACTTGCATCAGACTAAAAAAAAATATCATTAATATAAATAATGTGAGTAAGACATTTACCTTTGCAGGACACGCAAAATAATTACTAGCTATATTAAGCACATCTGAAAGTCATGGCCTCATGATGTAAATCAAAAATTTGTTTACTGAATAGTCTTAAATTTAGTTAAAAAACTAGAATCTTACAGATAATAGTGACCATTTTGAACTTCTGAAAACTTAATTAATATGTAATGATTATAACAAGGTTAGTATTAGTTAAAGTCAATAAAATATAAAATAAATACCTGTAGTGAATGATCTCTGAGCAGAGGATTTTTGAACCTAGGTGAACATCCTTCTGATTGAACCGAGTGATCCCTCTGTAGTTTTTTTTTAACATTTCTGTTATTTGGTGTACTTGTAAGTATGCCACTCTCCAAAGATTTCCTTTTCCATATTTCACGTTGAGAAGGGACATCAAGACTCTTGTCTTCATTTATATCAGTGTTGTTTGCTTCAATAACTGTATTTTCAGTTATAGTCTCTTCAGCTTTGATTTCATCCGAATGTGTATCTGTCACTTGCTGTTCAACAGATTTTTCTTCAACATTAGTATCTGTGGGTAGAGAGTCTAACCACTGTTGAACTGGACTACTGCGTCTCATATCTTCAATGACTCCACTGAGCCAACCTCTTACTTTCCTTTCTAATATAGATGATACAGATTCGTTAAAAGTATCTGTAAATTTAAATAAATGATTCCTAATATCCATTCAATGCAATCCAACATGTAAATGACTGTGACAAATTTGTTTCATATGATTATATGTTAAATTATATAAAAACAATTTAAAGAAAAAAATAATTTTGAATTACGGATATAATATAAAATCATTCAGCAAAAACAACAAATATATATTTAAGTTTGTATTGTGCAACACATTTCAGAATAAATACTTTAGATAACTAATATGTAAATTGATTTAAAAGAATCACTATTAAAAAAGGGGTCTATTCTTCAAGTACAATGACAATAACAAATATCGATAAATTTGTTAAATGTAACAACATAATATCTTGTTAAATTTTTTTTATTAATAAACTGGTGACCAAAATCTGCTAATGAATAAAACAAGAAATACCATTGCGACCAGATAGAAGAGATGTTTGAATAGACGTAACGTTTTGTTAAGACAAACCTTGTTTAGACTCCATCCCGTGTTATGAGGCTGCATGCAAGAAAGGAGGGGTATAACATTCGAGGCATCGGGATATTATAGGTATCATAAATATTAACTTTAATTAAGTAAATAACATTTTTGACTTACCTCATAAGTGTAGTACTGTGTTATAAACGTAAGAATTTTTTGTTATTTTCTTTTGTTTTGTACGGAACGATTTTCAGTTTTTATACTCTTGATCTTGACAGTGGTGACAAGTTAAGGAATGTTGCTAGAAGAAGGTATTATCCTACATTTACGTTTTTATATGTACATACCATGCTTAATAAAAGAAAAAATATTTGTATCAGAATTAAATTGAATAACTATTTGTAATAAAATATTTTGAACTATTGCTTTTACAGTTTGCCATTTTTTTATCAGATATTAGAATATTGAGAGAATATTCAAGCATTTTTTTTCTTCATTATGTCGCTCTAATAGGTTAACATATAGATATAATATACAAATCATTAGCGCTTATACATATGAATAAAATAACTTTTTATAAACAAAATAAACAATCAACTAGGGTAACCTGATCTGAGGTGGAAAACATATGTTATGTAATTGAACTAACAATTTAACATTGTCCGAATATGGATCTGCCAATATTATATTACAGTCCGCGAAATCTTTTGGTAGTATTTAATTGCATTTTTTTATTTAATATTCAGTTGTGTTTAAATGAATACAATTTTGTATTCTATGAATTACTTTAAATTTTTATATTATATATTTAAAATAAATAAACCACATATTAATAATTAACATAACTTGGCAATGTATTTCTTCTTCAATATTGAAATATATATTTTTATATAAATTGTCAGGAAGCCGGATAACAAGTTCAATCTGACGGTAAGCAATCGTTGCTACTCATGAACATATGCAAGGCCAAAGGATTTTGCATTTGCGTTGCCGGTCTTCAAGGTGGGAATAGGTTCTCTTGTACCTATGTTATGTTGGTCCAGAAATATTGCTGACGACGATTGATTCCCCATGGTGTTAGTGTGTAGCAGAAAATGACTGGCACACACGAAGGTGGAAGGCTCAATAGTTATGTATGGTGTCTGAAGCTGATTTGATCTGGTTTGTCGAGTAGTGCGGAGGTAGAACCCAGCTTCCGATAATAATTCCAACAATCAAACAACTTGATCATTAATAATTTAAGTTGCTTTACTTTGCATGCGGATAAACGGAAAGGACTGGTATACAAGTGCCCTGACCTAGAGGGTTTTATTGACTTATTACAATCGTTGTAATATAAGCTGTAGGTGAATGATTTAATTCTTACCATATTGCACTAAATTGTATGTTATACGAGGGCTGTTTGAAAAATGCCCGTTTATGGAAAAAAAACCTGTTATATTTGTATCTATTGACGCTGGAATGCAAAAAACCAAAATTTTTCATCAGACATACACCAATTGACTTGGTTTGATTTATTGATTTCAACAAAGTATTAAAAAAAATGAGTCTATGTGTCATATAATACGTTATTGCTTTGCAGCGTCGACCTATTAATTTGTTCCACCGTCATTCAAGATTCAATAAGCCATCCCAAAATGTTGTTTATGAAAATCATCGGAATAGGCCTCTGTGGAGGCAATGACTTCATATGATCCAAATCGCTTGCCACCGAGCCATTTTAACAGGTGGGAAAATAAAAAGAAATCGCATGGTGCAAAATTGAATAGGGTTAGGCAGCAATTCGTAGCGTAACTGCGATAATTTAGCCGCCACAACTCTGAACGAATGAGCTGGTGCGTTGTCGTTATAAACATATTCTTTTTTCTTATTTGAATGGGGTCGTTTGTCCTTCAACACAGCGTCAAATAATTTAAAATATTTGGCTTATTACTGTCCTGTTATTGTTTTCCTTTTTCTAAGTAGTTGACATACAGGATGTCCAGTAACGAAGGGATAACTTTAAAGTGGGTTATAGCCGCGCTTTTGACCGTTCCATCCGAGGAGCTTCAACTCAAACTGTCAAATTTTTTTTTTCAACATTTTCACGGAATATTAATTCTTCTTTGTCTTTTTTAAAATAACTAAGATAACTAGTTGCTACCGCTTACTGCCTACCCATCTAAACAGTTATCGTAGGACAATATAACATCATCAGCTTTAATAAATTCATTCATTCGCAGGCCTAGTAAACAATGATGTAAAACAGGTAAGGTACAATGCAATCTTTTTCTAAAAATCAACTTACGTAAGATACTAGTAAGGATATATTTTTGTTGTATTTTTCTGAACGACCGTAAGCTCGGCTATAACCCATTTTCAGGTTGTCTATTCCTCACTGAAAACTCTGTAGATAACACCTTGCGAATCCCAAAAAACAGTTGTCACAACCCTTCCGGCCGATGGTTCACGCTTTCACCAAACTACAAATAAGATAAAAACAAAATATGCTGTTTTTTTTTTATTTTACGCCTCTTAAAAACATACGTATACATATTTTCGACCAATGATATCAATACATTTAGAAAACTGGTGCTTATCAAACAGCCCTCATATACTTGGCAACGTATTTGCAAGTCCTTTGATGTTGCGAATGTTTATGGGTGGCGGTGATTGCTTGCGTGAGTCGCTTGCTCGTTTGCTACCTATTCCATAAAATATTCGTTTTATTCACTATTTTGCTACATCTTTGCAAAAATTGATTAAACTATGTCTAATATCGATAATTTTGACTATGTATATGTGATTCTAAGTTATCACTTTAGTCTTTTGTAAAAACAATGTGTTCAACGAACGTGTTGCAGCGACGTTCACTGAAGTGTACCACCCTTCTATGCACTAATCGCGTTGAGGACTTACTAAGCTCAACGAATTAGCCCTTTTTACTTTGTCGTTTCGGGTCAATTACTATTAAAAAAGGTAGCAAAAAGAGTTACTTAGTTTTAATTTAGTTTACACTTCTTATCTTTTGCTTGTTTTTCAAACACTGTGTAGATGATAAATTTTAAATTGACATCAATGAAATTTCCTTTTTTCTTTTCTTACTGATTATTTACCTACTCGAGTCATAAGTTTTGTCATATGTTCTGTGTGACACTTTCGATGCCAGGTGGTATCGTGGATGTCAGGTGGTTCGCTAAAAGGTCGGTTTAATGTCACCGCCTCTGCACCTCTTCTCTTGCTGTTCGTGTCCAGTATTCGTCCTATCAGACTACAAGAGAAGAGTGAGTACACTTACGTCTACGCAAATGCGCAGTTGACTGCTCTCTTGTAGATTGGCAGTCATGGGCAATTCGGTCGGGAGGACATTATTATTATTATAATGATAATACTGTATATGTCTTTAGGCTTTTCAACGTTAAGTCAGTTCAAGCTTTCGTAATTTATTTAACTGATTTGGAAGCGATTGATTAAGTAAACGTATAACTGTTATTATCTTTATTAATAATTAGACTCCACTTTAATGAGATTTGAGACCCTCATTATATTTTTCTTCCAGACGTACTAATTTTTACAGGATATTACGTTTTTTAATTACAATTTAACACCCAGCACGTGAAATGCACTATCCCGCTGTTTTGGGTTATTCTACAAAGCAGCATATATGCTGAGAAACTTAGCTTTCATTCCGACCAATACAGACACAGCGTCCTACAAGAAATCAGTTAATAGTGCAAAAGATATTTTAATCTGCAAAAGCCGTCGTAACTCGCGTTTCAGCATTCGGTAACAAGGTATAAGCACCTATTACAGCGGTATACAAAATAGTCATCAATTACGGATGTATTTGATATTTTCGTATTTCAATTCAATAAAAAGAAGTTTTATGAAATAATATTTTGGACAAGTTCTGTCTTGCATTATTTTAGATTGAATCCTCCTTAGATCACTAAAGGGCGAATGCGCTAAAATCAATCAGTTTGTGCGACTCATGTAAATGCACTCCCATTTTTGCTATGTGATATCTAAAGTAAAATACTTCATAACTGAGTAGGGATATTCTTAACGCGTTTTCTTGTTCTTCTAGTATTATTTTCTCACTCTTTTCGGATTAAAATATTATACATAAATGTTAAGAAATAAAATCCGCGGTGACAAATGCTTAACATTTTCATTGGCTTTTAATACCGAAGTACCCTTCGTAATTATCCATTATATTGAAGGTTAAATATGGGCGAACGTTGTATTTGTTGTGAAGTATCTTTTAGTCCTCATTTATTGCAAAAACTAATCTAATCTATAACGCTTCAAAATAAACAAAAAAAATATAAGTAAACATCAAAGTATAGGGTGGGCCAAAAATTTTTGCAAATAGCAACACTTGATTTCTCCAAAACCGTGAGAGCAAGGGGCGCACG
>DWHO01002762.1:0-12860 GCA_018247575.1 Eurytides lysithous rurik
GCATCTCCACTTTACGCCGACTTTTTGTGAGGTCGTGGTACTTATCCGGTTCGAGCCGGTCCATTCAGTAGCAGCGGGGGCTGCTGCGTGGCTATAAAATGATATAACACTATGAAGGTGCCGTTCAGATAAATACAAGCACATAAAAAAAGAAAGAATCGCATAGAAAAATCGAACATCATTGTGCAATTTCATTAGAAGTGCCATCTTTCTATATCCTGAGTAATGCTTATAACCATACTATTATGGTTATCGACATAGATGAACATAATCCCAAAGATACTGTGTTTTATAACACCAATACGAATTACGATAGGAGGTTGTTAGTTTACGGAAACAATCAACGAACATCCAAACTAACAATACAGCTTATGTTGTTATTGTGCGTTATGTTGGTTTATACATGGCATAAAAAATTATGTAACCAATTATATTCGAAAAGAATCCATGTTTTATAATTGTAATTTTAAATCGTAAAAATCTCTGTTTGATGATCTATTTTTAAGAATGAAATAAAAAAAAACCCACAGTGAAAACTTACGACCGATAGAACCCTGTACAACTTCACCTCTCAATCTTTTTTTTAATTCTATTTGCGACATTTTCTTCGTATTATTAGAGTAATATTTATAATACTTTTGAGTGCGATTTTACAGAAATGGTTTTTAAATATTATTTCTAACAATAAAATTATTACACAAATCCATTAAAACGATTTAAAATATGCAACAGTGTGTTTAAATTAAAACAATATATTAACAGATTCCTAAAGAAATAAAAGAAAAATAGCAACAGACAAAGGACCATTTTGGCGGTGGCGATACGTTATACAGAGCACGTAGACAAACAAACAGACGCGCGACCAAAAATCGCCGCAGCAACAACAGCTGATCAAATAAACTCCGACCCCCGCCGCTGAATTCGCAAAACGTATTGAATGTTAACTCGTTACGTCTCTTTTCGGTTCGTTATTTAAACGATGGTTGCTTTTTATCTGTTTCAAAAACACGTACACGTCGATTAGGTGTGAACAAACTCTCGAAATTTCTAATAAATTAAGACAATGTTTATTACTAGTTTAAAATAATGTTTGTTAAACTCCTCTCTTATCAAAATTTGTTACACAAATGACTGTTTATTAACACATTATTATAATAAGGTAATTTTAATAATTAAAGCAGCAGTATAATGTATAACGATCGAGTAAACTATGTCAATTTTTAAATAGTGCCCCATAAAAACTGTTGTAACATAATTACACTTATCAAAGAAAAATATCGCCATTCGCAGTTAGTGTTTTTACGTGAACCATAAAAGTGAATGCCACCTACTATGTATGTAGTTAGTTAAAACAGGTAAATTTGACGCTGGACTAAATAAAAACATAAAAATAAAGCATGGATAGCATGATACGTCTAAGCTATAAATCTTTGGGGCGAGATCTTGCGTGAGCCAGCACCATGAGCAATGAATCAATAGAGAGGCGATAAAAGAAGCCTGTGCAGGTGGCAAGGGTCATGCGATATTGAGATATAACTCAACCACGACGGGCAAACGTTGGCTGTCATTTATTAAATATATACGTGAACAAGAGTGGCCCCGAGGACCAGTGGTTAGAACTAACTTTGAGACAAGATTTTCTAATTTTTGCCATAAAACAAAGATTAGAAGACGTCAAAATAGTCGTGAGCCAAGCACGGGCTAATAAGTAGTTATAACGAAATAGCTAGAATATAAATTAAAATAGAACAATTTTAATAGTAAGTTTAACTTTATCGAAACAGTATTCCGTAACAGTTAGTAATGAAACAAGATACTATAACAAGCTGAAGTTAGCTAAATTTGAAGAGATCGTAGACGAAATCCCAGACACGTAGTTCAGTAGAATATTAAATTAGGATTGCTAAATTTGGAAAAACGAGATTAATCACCAGCTCCGCGAGTGCAGAATGTGTAATGAGGTAATCCAGAGACCGTCTGGATAGTGAATATCATTTAATTTCGTGGGAGTTTGCGAATAACTCCTGGTTGTATATGTACAAAGTTAGCATATTACATAAACTCATTATGGGATCCAGTTGATTTAAATATCCATCTCCTTTATATTATATGGTATCGATAATTGTATACAATATAACTGTAGATAAAGGTACATAATTTTTTTTGTATAGATAAAAATATAGGTCGAAATGATATCGATATGTCTGTTACCCAAAAAAATTAATTTTCATCATTAAATTAATTTTCATCATCAATTCCGCCGTTCTGGCTGAACAAATGTCAATAAAACTTATAGCGATATCTATACATCAAGTCAAATAAAGGAATATCCTCTTCTTTGACCTTAAAACTAAACGTCCAAAGGATTACCTTATTATTGCTATCACTTGGGGCCATGAAGCCGATTGACATATCAAGTGATTTCTTTTAACACCTGAAAAATAGATATTTACACCTTCATAAATGTTTCAAATACATTTATTTCTAGCGGACAACTGCTTATACAAATAAAATACTGCAAAATAAAAGAGCAGTCGTTTTTTTTTTTTGTAATAAAAAGCTCATGCTCGTTTCTTTTTTAATTTCTTCCAGCCGACAACACGAATTTCGAGTCTGAAAATATGTGCCAGATTCGCAGGGGCCGTGCCTTGCGCCGGTACAATACAAGTACTTGTTTTAATCAACGAGTGCGCGGCTTCGTCTGCAGCTTTTTCCGATCCTTTGTGACTTATCCGAGCTGATGCATTGTTTTCGTCGTAATGAGCGGAGAACTACGGCCCTGACGATGTATTAACAACACATATACGTATACACAAACATATGTACGTATACGTAGACATGAGTAAATGTGTGTTCGTTGTGACGAAGAGATGTGGGACGTGAAAGGGGCTTTCCGCTGTTGCACTTTTATGGAATGCCTTTTTTTTATTAAAGAGTATTATTTAAATTTTTCTTTACAGATTACTTATTATATTTCCAAAAATTCCGTCCTGAAAAATTCCATGTCAGAAACAGATGAATTTAACTGATTTGATCATCTGACTATATCGTTAACTCATTTGATTACCAATGTGTGTAGCATTATAACTTACAACGTTATGAATGGGAACAATCAATACAATTTAAAAAATTGTTTTTTTTTCTGCACGTCGCACTTATACAAAACTACATCACCCGCTTGCAGCATGCTAAGTAAACTAAAAGTTTTGTTTAAGCTACCTAAAGCTCTTATTTTTGTAAACTTAAAACATATTTATAAAATGAATTAGTTTTCTTTGAAATTAACAACTGAAACTGAAACTTTTCACTTCTATCGTACGTTTCTGTTTGGCGTTGCCAATTACAAATCCTTATATATGAGATTCGTAAAGATATGTCTAATATGACATAATAATATGAGTATCATAGAGATATGTCTGGGGTGACATAATTTGTTACATAATAATAAAAAACGCTGAAGTTATAACGAATTGGTATCATGCTCATATTAGTTACGGGTCAAACCTTTTCGAATCCATTCTAAGGACAAATTGTTCAGTGTCACGTAAACTAAATAACTATCACGGAAGGAAGCTGTAAGGCGGTGTCTTATTTCGATGGCGTCGTGATTTATGTACTCAATTATGGCGCGTCCCGCTGCGTGGAGGCTTCTCTTTATACGCCCATCGGCGACGGCCGCCTTCCTTCGAGCGACGATAAAAATATTCGGCGTAATAAAAATTCTCACATTGAATTTCCTATCTGGAGTATAAAACATGAAAATGGCACCGAATTCATCCACGTTCTCTACTTTCTGTAACGACGTCGTTTTTACATGTGATTTAACAGTTAACTGTCAGACTCAAGCGACCAGTTTAACGTTCCAATAAAAATAGAGTGAGATTTCAAAATCCTTACTTTTTGATTTAAAATATTATTAAGCTATAAGTGGATATGTTAGTTTGTAAATTTTTCACAAATCAAATTTTTTTTCTAACATGAGCCATTTGCACGTATAAAGGAGGAAAGTTAAAAAAAAATGAAACGCAAAAAACCACTGACGAGACATTGTATATGATATAGATATAAATAAATTAAGATAACCCCTTTAACTTCAGTTAGAAAAAGTTCGGTTTAAGTCGTTAATCATAATAAGTTCGTAATAAAGTTTATTGCGTTAAAATAGCAATGCTAAAAAACTACAAATGACAAATGCGATTGACACTGTAAATATTTATATAGTTCTTGTAATTACGGACGCAATGTATAAATTAAGTTGGATATATCAATCAGAAAAGCGTTATAAGATCATATGTATATACTCATAAAGTAAGAAGTAAGCATCCGTCCCTTTTTTTTTTTTTTAACTATAAAGTGAAATTAAATCGCGTAACAAACTTCTATATTATTATTACAAACTATGCAAAGCAATTACATTATAAAGAGTTTGATTGCGTAAACTTTCAAGGACTGTCTATTTATCATCGGTTTCCATTTCATTTGGTTATAACATTCCAGACTCCATTAAGGCGTGTTCCTGAGGTCGATAAATCAGCAACTTCAAGTCCCTCGTAAGCCACGAGCTCGTATGCAGACCGGCTGAACATCAAGCCGAGAGACATTAGGGACCTTATTTTATTAATCGTATCAGGCGGCTTTTAATAAAATTGTAATATGAACAAAGCTTACATGATATTTCCTAATCATTATTTGGTAAGTCATTAAAACCGAATAACAGTATACTTGCTTACATGGCAGGTATTAATAACTTACACATAAAAATGTATGTATTCGATAAGAGTAGAAGAAAAACGAAAAATGTCTGCCATTTTAGAACAAATTAATTACAAATACATTTTAAGCCATTTTAATGTCAGGTCGCTAGATTATTTTTTTAAACAGTAAAGTATTTAAGTATTTGGGATAGAAAAACGATGATTTTTTTCGTTTCAAAAATATCTCATAAACTTTAACATCAAACGAGAACCTGTTTTTTTTTTTAAATACGATATAAATGTTAAACCAAAAACTTATGCCGCTATTGCGTTTAAGTTTCTCGAACGCTTGAAATCCGCATAAACAAAAATACTTTTTAAGGTGACGGCTAGAAAAGTTTTTAATCGCACCGAAGTCGAGTGACTCTAACTCTTGGTGTGGGGTTCCGCGTTAAAAGTGAAACTTCGCGAAGAGCTCCACGGGCGTCAAGAGGCGGGGCGGGGGGAGGCTTCATTGTTACCACCAGAGATCCCTTATTGCGTCGAAACATTTTCGCACTTGAAAAGAACTCAAAGAGAAAGGATTACGAGAGTTCTCTTTTTATAGGAGCAAGCGGCAAACGAGCACGTGATTCACCTGGTGTTTAGTGGTTACCTCCGGTTTATGATATCTACGCAACGCACTCAAGGTTACGGTTGACTTGATTTTTGTTGTTATTAACATTGTTGTTAACAGAGGGCCTCGATTATCTAATTTACCAGATGATAAAAGTATATTTTTTTTACTGAAACTTTATCGTAGGTACATTCTTACCTTTAATGTTTGTCTGTGTCCACAGCCATTGTTAATCATTTTTGGCAAACAGTAATCGGCGAGCCTTCCTGTCTTAAGCATTGTCTTCAATGTAAATAGATTCAGCGCGGAGACAAGTACAGTATTGAACTGGTTTAGTTCATACAGAACAGATTGTTATGTTCAATATAGTTCACAAAAAAGCTCACTTGCATGCACTTAATTTTAATTTTCAACAAGTCGGTCTTCTAACAGACCTCTATGCGACTACACATAATGGACTAGCATTGATATACCCAGAAGCAACAGAAGCTGCAATGAGGTTCTACGGTAAATGTCACAGGACGTTTTGTTTAAAAAAAAATATTCAATTGAAACCTGGCAGTCGTAATGAAAAAGTAAAGGGCCAATAAGCAACTCAATCAAATTGCATTATCGCCCAGTAGCACTCCCCGTTTGAGGGTAGACGCAACAAATTAAATTACCGTCTCACCAACCTTTGTCGGGCGTAAAAAGAAATCGGCTCGAACAAATCGGACGTATCTTTGGGAGGGTAATCAAAATTCTATCTACTCGACCATGTAATTTATTGGCTATTCGATTTGGTATAGAAGGACTTTTCTTACGATTGTATTTCCATAGGTTTGGAAGGACATAAGATATTATTGATGCCTGTTCGATTAAAAATCATCGTATATGAAATGTGCTCATACAAAATGCACAGAAGAGATTTGGAAAACAGGTTTGATTGTCAGTCGCCGCAACTACTATGACACTTTAATCAAGCTCTCGCCTATCTTTACATTCGACTCCACGTTTTTCATTTGCCCAGTAGCAACTAGCTCGCGTTAATTTAATCGGGTTGCTTTTCTGTGATTAATATTTTTCGGGATGTCAAAAACTAATTCAAAGGGTTGTTCTGTTACAGCGTTTAGTGGCGAACCAACAGACACACTTACACACACCGTTTTTCGTCTTTGGGATTGTTTCTCGGTGAAAGTAGTCTATGTCACATTATATCTCACAAACTTCATCTTTGGCGAGAATCATAGGTTTTAGCTGCGTAAAGAAGTACAAACCACTTTTTTTTTCTTTCAGATTTATTCTCTTTACTTCGACCGTTCGTCTTTTGCTACTGACTTAGACTGATTCCGCTGACCTCTAAGTTATAACAATATTAGATAGGTGGGGACGTTGATACACATCATTAATTTAACGTTCTTTAAGTTTTTTGTTTCTTAATTGACTTCGATTTCAGTGTTCTAATTATTATATTCAGAGCTAAATTCTTATCCCGAAGTATGCGTACCTTTTAATATACATATAATTTTGCTTAGGTTAATTAATTAGTCATTGCTTGCCTACGTAGTAAATATCCGGATGGGGATTTGCCGGCCGACTGCGGTCGAAGGGAGCGAAACCGCATCGAACCCTGCACCGCGCAATCACCGGCTATTGTCCCCGACACCGCATCGCTCGGCTACCAGTAACCGTGAATTGATTAAAACGAATCAACTTCATACCTATTTCGCCCGTCTATTGCCGTACTGCCTATACATACAAATCAACAAATATTTATTACAAATTTATAAAACTTATTAGCTTATTTTATTTATTTTCATTTAATTTATTAACGTTCACACAAATATAAAAAAAAATAACAAATCGTATAAAGAAAATAGAGTACAAAGGCACTGCTTATTCCAAAACGATATTTCTTCCAATTTAGTTGTTATGAGTGGTAAAGTTATAATTTATTATTATTCAAACCTTGTATGAGCAAATAAGCTGGAATTAAATTGTAAAATGTGAAAAGTTGAAACGTCGGAAACTTTGAACAATGTTAAGCATGACAGAATCTATATAATAATATTATTACAGCTAAATAGACGCAACGATATTAAACCTAACTAATATGACATTTCATTTCACTTTGAATATATATATAAAATCATTAGACACGTTTATAAAGCACTACGTAGATTTACAAATATCTAATTAATAAAAAATAATAATATTTTGAGATTTATAACAAAACAAACAATTACGTACAAAATAAGCTAATGAATGCGTAATGTTATTATTTATGTCAATACTACACACTGTTAAATTGAAACTCATTTACGGATTTTATAAATGTTAAAACGTCGAAAATGGAGCGTAAAATAGTTAACAACTTGACAGTAAGAAAAGCGTGTAATAAACGGGACAATTTCCACTCGCACCAACTGAACACCTCTCGGCAGAAACATTTCAAAAGTTGCGTAAGCATACGCCTACTATACAAGAAGGAGAACGAGATAAATAACAAAGCACGTCGCACAAATCCCATGATCTAACGCTTCAGGAACAATGATTTATACTTTCATATACGTATGTGGGTCTCACTTTGTTTTTATCTTCACACTCCATTACACTATGCTTGCGCCGTCTAATTAAATCCCCTTCGGATTAGGGACGTAGCCATTTTTTTAAAAAGGAAACTTGCAGCCCAAAGAACAGAGTAAAGATTAGCTAAATGCGTTTAGATATTATTTTAGGGCACCATTTTTCTTTCTTGTTCTCGATGACACCATGAAAATTTTTGAATTCGTATCTTATTTTATGACAGCGATGATAAATTCTCAAAATTTAATTGTATTATCATAACTATGTCCACCAACCAACCAACGTCCGAGAGGAATGAAATTTGTGACTTGAGAAATTATATTATAAGTGTCATTTTTACTGATAATCGATACGAATGAATAATTCTTAATATGTATTAATAGTAGTATAATATGAGAGGCTGATGACCTGATGAGAAAAACTTCAACACAATGCAAACATACGAGTAGTTCCTATCAAACTTGTTTAGTTTAAAATTAAGCATAATACAGGAAGTTTTGAATTATGTTAATTACCAATAACATGTCAAAACACAGACAATTTTAGATAAATTAAATCTACAAATGCACATTAAGCGTCTTTAATAGCCTTATTTTCTTACTAGATCTGTGAAAAATTAGGACTTCTAATACTTTCCTAATATTTATTTAAATATATAGCAGATATTCAGGCGTAACAAAAAAGATTAAATATTTTGCTGCAGAGATCAAATACGAAAACGTTAATTTTCATTTCAAAATACAACATTTTTTTTCTTTCAAAATAAATTAAGCAAAAACACGTGTGGTTTGTGAAAAAATGTAGCAATTTTACTCTAACCTGTACATTACACTACTCCAGGAAGGTTGCCTGATCCGAGAGGGGTGCTAAGAAGAAAGAAGATCCAGCGCAATGGGAGCGCGCAGATGCTTTTGAATGCCTTCTGAATAATTACCGTAGCGCCCGCGGCATCGCAAACCGCGAGGGTTCAAAATGGTTACCAGCAAATGAATTTATTTACGAATATATGAAAATTTTTCCCGCTTTGATTGATCACACGGTTGAGAAAACTGGTCTTTTTTAATATTCTCTATTTCAAAAATTCAATAAGTAACAGCCAATATATGTCCCACTGCTGGGCACAGGCTTACTCTTTGCAGATGGCATAAGTGTATAAGCGCGCGGATTGATTGTATTCAAGAAATACATGAAGTCCGTGCGCTTAAAATTTTTTTTTTAAAAAACCGAAAAAAAAAAGCCGAAAAAGAAATATTCTTATCATCGGTACTTAAATACTCGTATGCAAGTTACCTCACTATGTTTTTCTTTACCGTTGGGCACGTGATAAATGAACACTCATAATTTTTAATTATAAAATTAACAAATTCATTGGTACCGGTACCGGATTAGAACTCAGGTTTTTAGAGTATAATAAATTATAAGCGAGCGTCCGGACATTTGGCTACCATGGCTTCTCCTTTTCCAAGTCAAAAAATAGATTGCTTCATTAGATGTACAATAAAATAGGCTTCTTCTGTACATTCGAGATAAACTGATTAAGCTATAGCGAGTAAAATTCGAAAGCAATTCGAGTACTGATTGAATATCCATTCTTTACGACTCCACCCTTCTAATTTAGTACTCTACGGCATCCGCTAATGGTAAGGCAAAGTCCTTTCAAAAATCCCTTTTCGAAACGCACCCGCCGTTTCACTGAGAGAGGGAGGTAAGCATGCGTGAAAGCGCTCTTATCTAGGGCGATGCGTTTATTATTTTTATTTGATTTTCCAGGTACATTTATACGATAATTCCTTAACGATTTAATTTTAGGGTGAAATGGTTTGAGATGGTTTAGAAGTATGTCGATATTTGAAAAGAATCATTGATGTTGTTATAATTTTATATGTTAAATACATTTTTTAGTAAAGTTTAAGTTCGTTAAAGAATTATTTATATTAGAATATGATATATATATTCAACATTAAAAGTTATTCCTCATAGCTCGTTTGGTCCAGTTACTAAGCTGTTAGCTCCAACATCGCGGATCTTGAATTCATTCATGTCACCAAAAATATTAATGATCTTCCCAGGAAGTGCATAGCATAAATACTAAGTACTAATAATAATAATGCATAGCATAAATAATAAATAGTAATACAATAATTCTTTTTGTGGGGAATGTATACGTTTTAATAATAGGATTATACAGAAAACGTCCAAAAAGCTCCTATTGACAAATTTAAAAAAAAATGTAAAAGAACGTTTGTGTGCTATAGTTTATTATACAATAAATGATTTCATTGAAGACAGCACACCTCGGGAATATTGTTATCGCCTCCAGGCTATTTCAAGATTCAAATTACGATAAGTGTAACAATATATTTTCTTTTTTTTTTAATAAAAAAGAGTTATAGTCCCGCTAAGTTTATGTCGCCTGTACTTCTCAGGACCAAGTTTTTTTTCCGAACAAGAAGTAGAAAAAAATCCTCAAATTCCTTTTAAATCACTCATATGTATAAAATACGAAGTGGAGTTTCTCTATAACCTACGACTTTTGCTTGTATACGCACAACTTGAAATAAGTTACAGAAGGCTCATGTCAGACAAGAATATGCACTTATAGCCTCCGGAGGGGTAAACTCGTTCGGCTAGAACTAATCTAATGCCGAAACTAACTTCCAGCCCTTCTGAGAAGTCCGACTCACTCCGGGAATGTTGAGCCCGGTTTAACTGACATCAGTGAGATGTGGCCCTTAATCGAAGGTAAACCATAGAAGATGATAAACCATGAAGAAAGTAAAATTAAATAACGAATAATTTGATGACCCGTTTAGCGCAATTGCTGACCTGATTGGCTTCAGTGTCAAAGTCGTGGATTCGATTCTCACACGGGACAAATACTTGTACGAACTACAAATGATTGTTCCGGATCTTTCTATCTTACAATTAGGGCAACGTTTTTATTTTAAAAAAGGACAGCATTTATTTTTTCCAAGTTTAACCCAGATTATGGAAATATTACGTACAACATTGAAAAATTAAAAAAAAAACTCAAAATTATGAGACCATGATAAACTTTTTTTTGTGGCCATACATTTTAATAATGTAAAAACCTTAACCCTAAATAAACTCTGTTTTTGTTTGTCTTAAACTTAAAACTGGCATCCTTTGTGGCAGTATAAGAAAAAAATAAAATAGATGAAATTATTATTGATAAAAACGTAGTTAGTGTTAGTCAGAGAAATCGGAGTGCAAATATGAAAAAAGAATGCAAACTTCAGACTCGGATAAGTCAAAGGTTGTTGAGGGTGATTATTAGGAAGTGTTATTTATGTCTGTAACTGAAAAACTTTAAGTCGTATTTGTCATTAACTATTTTCATATATGGTATAATAATTATGCTACAATGATAAGTAATTCTCACAGGGAAAAGGACATAAAATTATATGCAAATAATGTATTTTTCATTTATAAACATTAAAAAAAATGCTACATTAAAAAGAACGAAATATTTACGTCAATTTACACAAGCCGCAAGCTACTGCTCATAACTTTGTTATATGGCCCATAACTGTTTCTAATATTATTCAGGAATGTATATTATACGGAGATGCCGGTAAAGAATCCAAAAACATTTTTACTCACAAAAATATTATGCCCTCCTGACTTACGCGCCTTAAAATAGGTTAACCTTAATATAATTAAGTATGGTACAGTTAATTTTTAATTATTAGTGTTTTTTTAAATTATTTATTTTCTAATCGATAGAAAAGCTTTCTTAATATTCTTACTAGGGCAACTTAAATGATCTGAGATAATGGCAAACAAACCAAAATACGGGTAGATTTTTCTAAAACTATAAAGCCTATAATAAACCTTTATTACCAAATTAAGAAAAAGTTACATTCAATTAAAAAAAAATTACAAACAAGACTAGACAGGATTCTAATGCAGTGACCACCTACGGATGTACCACACCACCGATAGTTACACTATTGAGGCTAATGGTTCACAGCAAACAGTAATCAACATATTCTATTGATAAGCAGAAGAACAATTTTACCAATGAAATAACTGATTATAGATATCAACTTAAACTAGTGTAACTTAAGAGTGCGGAGATCCAAAGAGTTGACTGGCTTTGTGCTATTAGTGAGTAGAATCCCGAAAGTCGAAATTAAGAAAACTACTGCAGTATACGAGTATATTCTTGCCAAAAATAAAAGGAGTAATTAGTTAGTCACATTTTAGCCCTTCTGAAATTGGATATCTCGTCATAACACGGTGAGAAACTGTGTACTAATTTATACTAATGTCAAACGGAAGGCCTTTACATCGTAGTATGGATGCGGCAGACGTCCGTATAAATTTCCCGCTTCAATTTACAGAGTGGAGTACACTCGGATATTTTATGCTAATGCCTTATACAGAGGCGCCATGAAATAATAATATCCACTCGGCAACGTAGGGATCCACTTACGTTTACGTTTACTTGCACGTTTACGTTATACATCGGGATGTATTTTAACCATACACAGACGGGTTTCGCGTCGAAATGAGGCTTTTGTTTTTATCACCCCACAGCAACACAGTGAGCAACTATTTTTAGGGTGTAAAATAAACATAAGTAATTATGATACAAAGACTATATGAATATATAATGCTTGCATGTAATCGATTTAAAACTTTGATAACTTTTACTCAAGCTATTTAGATCCTAAATTCTTGTTTACACTCTCGCACTAAATAGACAGTTAAAATTTCGCAGGTTTGTCGGCGTCATCAGGTTGTAACAATAATATTTTCATTAGTTGACTCGATACTTTTTGTCATTCTAAGCAGTATGTTCCGTTTTCAAGTTTAGAAAGCAGCATACATATGTTTTATTAATTGTTTATTTTATTTATTTATTTATTTGAGCTTTATTGTAAACCAATAAACGGTATTACAAAGGGCGGACTTAATGCCATTTGGCATTCTCTACCAGTCAACCCGGGGCGTGGAGA
>DWHO01002763.1:0-12859 GCA_018247575.1 Eurytides lysithous rurik
TCACATCATCATAATTTGTCAGTTGCCGTTTCACTTTGAAAATAAGTGAGGTGTCGTCAGCGAACAATACTATCTCGAAATAAAACAATACTATATCTATATTATATATAGTTTATAATATATAGTAACGACAAAGGATTTGCAAATATTTACATTGAAAGTTTAGCAATTATATATCGTCGTATTAAACTTTTTTTAACCAGGTAATTTGGTTGTGATGAATGTAAGTGATTTTTTTTTATCGAGTTAGGTATAAATTCTCAATTGTTAAATTCTGTAATTTAATGACGGATAACAGTATTTCTAGAAAGATTTGGAATTCCGGGGACTTGTTTAATGTATATATATATATAAAGGATTTCAATGCGTTATGCAATTTGTTTAATTTTGTGTGCTTAAAAATGACTTAAACAAAAATATATAACAATTAATTTTAATTAAGTACGTGTACATTCTTTTAGAAGATTCTTAATTAAGGATATCCACGCTATTTACACAACTACTTATTTGAAATTCTAATGGAAGTGGAGCAGTGTTAAATTAATTTATTTGTGTTAAGTACTTTTAACACTTATTATATTAAAAATCCAGCCAGACTAAAATCTTAACAGTCTAATTATTAAAGGTCACACCTTTCGCCTTTTTATTCAATGTTATGCACATCATTTCTGTATTTAATTTGATCACTGTGTACATAATAACATTTTTGCGGAAATCAAAACAAAACGGGATTTACTTGTTCACTGCGAATAGACCTTCGACGCAATTATATTTTGACCCTCAATTCGAATTCGAACCGAGTCTTTGTTTTAGCAATTAATTAGTTTACGTTGATTAATCACGGAAAGTAGCTTGCTTTTAGAAATCACGTATTGACGGATACGATTTATGTGTTAGATACACATAAATCTAGTCTCTTATCTATTGAAAAATATTATTGCATTTTGTAACATATAAGAAAATATAATTTATTATATACGTATAGCAAAACCTGTTCTGTCTAACCTTCGTGTTCCGCTATTTTTTGTATTCATTTTTCTTTTAAAGTACCCAAAACAAGCACTCGACGCTAAATTGCAGATTTATTGCTTCAATATCAAATAGATTTTGTTTCTTTTTTTATTTCTCCTTTAAAATATAAGAAGGAAAATTAAACTGTATAATTGACTACAAAAATCGTTGTTTAGCTCTGTTTTACCGATTTTCATCAATAACCATGCTTGTTTGGATTGTATCTGGAACACTTAAAATTAATGTTTTTATGAGAAATTTTGTTCCTTTATAGAGTAATTGTACATATTCACTTATTTAATTCATATGGTATTTTCTTTGCATCCTTCGCCCTTACGAATGTATGGTTCTAATAAAATTTTCTTTGTGTTTATGATTTTCAAACAAAATTGTGAAATAACACACAGCACTCGGCACATGCGTAGCCATATACTGAATCAAAAATATCGTGTCATGGCCTTTTCGATTGACAGACAGACCTTCTTCAAGTTCGTGTACTACACCTTTCCAGTGAAATTTATTCATTACACATTATACACAAGACAAATAGCATTAAAATATTAATTTTACTATTATATTTTAACTAAATTAAATAAAAAATGTAATTCAATTGTTGAGTAGTTTGGATGCAGTAGAGTGGTACTGTAGTCAATTAAATTAATAAAGTAATTAAAATGAAATCACTTTTTGTTAGTATTGTTCTAGAGCACATTTACAAAATCATTTTGCACCGATGCCACTTCAATAAATCTGTTACACCTAAAAATAAGATTTACCTAACATTTAATAAACATTACGTAAGATACCTTGTCTATATTTTGTCTACTTTTACCAGAATTTTATGACTTTCATCGAAAAATATTTTATATTTGACAATCTTTATTCATAACTAAAATACTGTCAAAAGACGAATTGTTTAAATAAGTAACACACAGTAACATCGAATATTAAAAAAATGCGTGTACTATTATGAAATTTTATTAGTATTTCACATATAAAACTGTATATGATACTTCGCTTCGATGAGTGCACAGATGTAACATTAAATCTATTCTATTGAAGTATATTTAAACGGAGTAATTATAACCAGATGTCTCGACCTTTGCATGCGACAAACAGCGTACAGGTGCTCTAATCAGTTTACGTGATCTGTAGATAACATAAACATAATTCAGCGCCCGTAAAATTTGAAGATATCCATTGCCAAACTTCAAAACGATCAATTTTGTAAGAAAAAAAATACGTAAAAATCTTTTTATAACCTTGAAGGACAAAAGTGTCACGATAGTATTTTATTGCTGCTATTGTTCGCAAAAGTAACGTCATTCTGAACACAAAAAATGATTTTTTATTTGGTAGAGTACTTAACTCTCTGCTAGCCCATCGAATAATGTATGGATCATAACAACTCATTAGTACGTACCACAGCTTCAAAATCATTCACATAGCGGCAACTTGACCAAAACAACAAACATGCAAAACGACAGGAGTGATCTGACGCACTACAAAATGTTTACATGATGTTCTAAATTCAAAAACTAGTTTATCATAAATTGCAATAGTGGCGAAAATGTCCCCTGCCAGTGTAAAACGGGGTTCTTAATACATTCAACCCGCTATCAGAGTTGACGTCGCGTAGTCGACGCGGTTTACCATTACATAAGCCGACGTGCAGCCAATGACCCACTTAGTCGATTGCTGCACCCAAAGACAACAGCAGAAGTATATCATTGTATCAACTACTTACTTAAACGCACCCTACAGCATCACTACAACTGTATTCGCATCGCGTGTATGATCTCAATCAAGGATAGTTTCGCTTCCTTGCGCTTACTTGACGGGTGTTGAAATCAGTACGCATTCTTGTTACGTCACGACCCACTTACTGAACAACTATAGCGAATGATATCACCTTATCAGTGAAAAAACACGTGATACTATCGAACAGTCTGTAAACTGAAACAAATATCTTCCATTTGGCATAACGATAGCGTCGACAGACGGATTGATTCTTCTTTCGCAATGCTTTTATTTACCGGATAACCTTTCGTGATCAACTCGATTTAGTGTCGTTTTCCTGTTGTCATTGCAATAAAGAAAAATACAGGAATTGTCGCTGAAATAAGCCGTAATTAGAGCTGTTTTAATTATGGATTCAGTTCTTTCCTCTTTCATTTTGCCACTGCCATTTACGATTAACAAAAATACGTGTTTCTCTGTGTATTTCTATTCATAAGATAGACATCTAAGGATGAACACACGACATGCACCGCTAAATGTTTCTATCTAATTATTTATCTTCCGATGTGTCTAATCTCATGAGTGATTCAGAAAGAAAGCGATAAGATGTGTGAATGATTAATGTAGAGCGTACCTTATTGCTGACAAGCGAAACGTGTTAAAATGTTTTCTTATAACGACGTATATATAAGCGTCTTAAAGCACGTATGAAAAATAAAAAAGGAACAAATCACTATATTTATCGTTTATCAAAATTTCTTTTAAACCAATGTTGCGTCAGCTACACCGATCGATAGATAAAAATATTGAATAAAATGTAGGGATAATATTTTATAAAAACAATTTCTGAGTAAGATTCGAAGAAATCGTTACCGATTCAAACAATTATATAAAAATTTTAAACATAATAGAAAAAAAAAATCCAAAAATTAAATTCTTTGCCAGTGATATTCAATCATAATTATGGAAAAAAGTAAAAAATTTAATCGTGTAATTTTTAGGTCGTTTTATTCACGTTCTAAACTGCACAACCGTTATCTGAGGTTATCAATTTTTATCAGAACAAAATTATTTTATCGCAAACAATTTACACACAGTCAACTTATCATTTTTATACGAAAATAACGTATAAAAATTAGGTCATCAAAAAATAATAACGGTTATCATAATAGGGTTTTTTGATCAACGTTATAATAATGCAGCATAACATGAAGTCTATTCCTTAATAAACGAATATTACACGAGTTGGTGTATTCAATAAGGCAATTATAGCACTAACAAAATTTTTAACAACAATTACTTTATTCTAAAAAATAAGAAAAGAAAGAGAAAGAACAAAATAAAATTACATTGTTTTACATCATAGATCGCCGAATTTGTTGTTAAAATAAGTAACTTGGAGTCCCATATTATATAAAAATAAATGCAAGGATATCGTCACTGAATGACCTCAGGCAACTGTGAGAACTTTGGGTGTTGATCCAAACAAAATAAATGTTTAATAAAATTACAGTCGTCAGGGTTAACTACAAAACATGGAGTCAATCAATGAATAAGCAAACAACAAATCCTTGTAAATATTTGACATCGGGGTTATAGTGACAATAAAAATAAAATTAGACTATATAATTAGACTCCTAAGCTTAATAAACTTTATTTTTAATGATGTACTGTATTCGTAATTAATAATATCTTATGTTCTATCATATGAACATAAGATCAAACATTAAATAAAACAGGATAAATCACTTAATACCTACAACTATTTCTGTTGTCTGTTTCGAGTTGTAAGCCCAGAAAAAAAATCCCTTAAATATCCACAATCAAAATTTTTAAATCTTCAAACCTCGTGAAGAAAAACCATATATAATAATCAAGGTTGGTGTTCAAGATCTTATAACTATATTTCATAGACTTCTCGTGGTAAATGTTTTTACAATATTATTTCTAGACAGTTAAATTCTAAATCAGTTAAATTCTATTAATTAGAGATTCTTTTAGGCGTACAGTTAAACCAATTCTGTTGATTTTTTTGGGTATATTTGAGTAAGTCCCTAAGTGTTTTAAATTCAATACTGGGCTCGGTAGGTGGCGTTGCTTTACCCGGTAATACAACGTTTGCCGGGCCCGCTAGGTATAACTATTTCAGCTGACATGTCTATTCAATCTTAAATTTTATTTATTTTTTAATATTTGATTAACTGCTTTATAGTTTCACTTTAAAAACATTTTGATTTTCCTTACCAATCATTCATAAGGGAACCAAATCATCTTGAATATATACATCGAAAACATACCTTTATTCGGGTTTAATCATCTTAATAATTAATTCAGGTAATAAAATCGCGAAGACATCACTGAAGCAGCACTGAACAGCATCACTACAAACAACCTTATAAATTATATGTAGGTACATATAAGATTTTGCAATTTGTGTTTTGCGTTTTTCTTAATAAGGTAATCGCAGGGGTTACCGCTAAATATTCAGTGATACAGTTATTATTATAACTCTTCTAGTATTGAACGGTTCTACGTCCACTGGCAGCAATCATTACATACCAGTAAATGAACCGCTCTTCGCATCTTTTCTTTAGTCATCTATTGTTTCAGACGAAATAATTTATTAACAGTTCTTTTCTTGTTACCTGCTAAAAAAAATCTGAAAAAATTACACTACAAATAAAAAAAAATAATTAGTAGACACTAATTAATTAAAATAAAATAAGAGTTCTTGAACTACTTACAAATTTTACAAACATAAAAAAAGATGTCGTATGGAATTAAATCATAAAATAGCCTCTTATACTTAGTTTTAATAACAATATATCGCATTTAAAATGCAATAAAAATTAATTTTATAATTGTAATTGTCACTGTATAGAACTTAATGTTTTACGTTATAGAGAATTCTATGTCACACTTAAAAAAATAAATGTCACGGGATTATTGAATATTAGTTGTATAATTATATATAATAAAAAAAAGTTTTACTTTTACTTTTCCACTAACTATTCAATCAACCAGAAATACATTTTGTAAAAATATTTGTAGTTAAATCGAGGTGGCAACGTTGGATTTGATGTCTATCATAATATATAATCTGTGTATTAATAATAAGAGGAGGGACGAAGTATTATAATTAGTCTAGTCTCCAAAATAGTCATCATCCTGTCGTCGAATAGATATTGAATGAATAAAATCAGATGACAATTACTGTTCCTTTCCTATTTTAATAGGAATTGAACAATTAATGAAACATGTATTAAAAGAGTTAATTGTTGCATAAAGTAATCTGTCGTACAAAAAGGACAGGTGCTGTATCTTTATTATCTCATCCCGCCTCGAACAGGTAGTAGGAAAAGATTTTCATACTGCAAAAGTATATGGGAGTAATTCGGTATATATTTTTTTTTCAGATTTTTGCAAAATGGCGCTAATACTACAATATATAAATGATATGCACGTATTTATGGATAAACATGGAGGTGAGTTAAATATGAATAAAAAAATTAAATGATAAATTCGAGTAAATTTTTGCAAAAAACTGATCAACCCTAAAATCTGCCACTGGTATTTAATTGTTTTATTAAAATTTTACAATTTGTTGATTTTTTTTTTTTTGCTTTAAAACTAACAAAATAATAAAAAGTAATATGTCAATGCCCCAGTTATTATATAATTTAAATTTGTTAACATATGAAATGCTATTGTTTTTAACTTCCAAATACTTTTTTTTTCAGATCCTCGGACTAATCCATGGTTTCTGATGAGTTCTCCATTTCCTACATTATTAATTTGTCTAAGTTATATTTTTCTAGTCAAGGTATACACAAATTTTTGCAATGAAATTATTTTATAACTAATTCCATACAATATATTATTTAAGTTCCTTACAACTTATTAAATCTATAACTCTTTCAAAGTCTAGTACATATTGTGATAAATAATATTAGCCCAACCATGTAATATTTATAAGCTCTAGATTTATATTTAAAAAAAATATTTTAATTAACTAAGAAAAATAAATATATATGTTTTCAAATTTTGGATATTGCTTAAGTAACATTTCATACTTGTTGAATAATTAACCATAGTGAATTGCTTTGAAATATTTGATTTTATCAACTTAAGTTCTTTCAAACAAAATCAATGGAAAATATACTAAATTAGAATAATTCTCTTTTCAGGTTTTAGGGCCCCGGTTTATGGAAAATAGAAAACCATATGAATTAAAAAATGTTTTAATAGCCTACAACTTTTTACAAGTATTGTTTAGTGCATGGCTGTTTTATGAGGTAAGCTAGCTTAATAATTATTAGCTATTAAACCTGTATTTTTTTTTCAAGTTTTGTTTTTAAGTATACAACAATTTCCATTTACATATTGTACATGTACAAATATGTAATGTATTGATGCATTTACTAAATAATATTATTTTTTATAATTTTCAGTATTGAACTCATTATTTTTAGATAAATTTCAACAATTTATCCTAAATGTTTTGAAAACATATTTATACATACTAATTACTTTTGATAAGATACTCTTCCCACTAATTTCATATATGACAATGTGTGAATTATGTGTATGCAAATGTGTGAAATTTGTAATTGAGTGTAAAGTGATGTTATCATGAATGAAAAATCTGAAATAAGAAATTAACATTAAGTAATATGTGTGAATTCAAACAAAACCTAAGTGTAATGTGTAGCTTCAATAATTTACTAAAGTGTATCCAAATTATCAAGAAGCAAATAATTAGTTAACATTTACTATTTATGTAATGTATGTTACTACATATTTTATATCTGTATCCAGTTAGGCAGGCTTCATTGCGAAAATAACAATGTATTTTTAAATTTGACAGTTATTAGAATTACGTGACTTTAAAAGTTTATTCTATGTATCTTTTGGCAAAATCCAATGAAATAACATCTAATCAGAGTAATGCAAGTTTCCTAGTTAAATGACAATAACAAAAAAGAACATTCAAGCTGCAGTTAAAAGTTTAAACTTTTACTAATTTAATTGTAATTAAAAATTAATATTGTTTTAAAATAATACACCCAGAGCTTGATGGGCGGCTGGCTGAAACATTACAGCTTAAGATGCCAACCAGTTGACTACTCAGACAATCCTGTAGCCACTAGAGTAAGTGATGGAAATACCATGTCTCCCTGTGCAGCAATACAAAAGCAAAATCAACTAACTTGACTTCATTGTAAATAGACATTATTCATGTTGTTTTCAGGACGATTGATAAAGGGTAAAAATGGTTATACATAAAATAGTAATTATGCCGCTAAGCAAGTAAGCAATTGTACAGATATGGTACTAACACAACTTAGGATTGGCACATGAGAAAGCGTGAAGTAAAATGATGTTTAACATTTATCTGATAGGTGTTTGTGTCAAACCTAATTTTGATGTGAATATGATTTTCAATATCGTATTTTCATCGAGATTATAGTATACATAGCTGTAGTTTATTAGTTGCCGGTATTGGTGATTAACCCGACGATATACGACTGCAGTAAGCATGCGGCGTAGGGCCTTACATGCAGATTATACAAGTAACACAGGGCCAGGTGTCGGCATATTGTTTCAGATCGGGGCCGCTGGCTGGTTCACAGGCAGGTATAACTTTCACTGTCAACCGGTCGACCACTCCAAACATCCGCAAACGATGAGGGTGAATTATTAGTTCTGTTACTATACCGTCAATGCCTAAAATCCCCTGCCCCACACCCGTTTCGCCATAGCCAACTCAGACCTCGCCCTTTAAGTATCGCCATCTTAAATGCTAACATTAATTATCTATATTTACTTAACATTATATGTTTTCTTCATCACCGTTATTTGCAAGGTAATGACTTGAGCATGTGTAAGATTCATACGGATGGCGAGCCTAACTTTAACTTTCCTGTTCTTTTCTATGCACGCATAAACGATGAACGATGCACGAAAAAAAAGTCATTTTATTTGTTATTTTGACATAAAAATCTCCAATCAAGCCCTCTCAAATACATAAATGCGCCTTGTGCAGCCCCTGAATTTTTGTTTGAATAGCTAAATGCTTTTGTTGTATAAATTATCACAATTCGTTATAATAATTACCAAATAACATTCATTAATAAGGATAAAACATTTGAATTGATGGATTAAAAGATATTTTAGAATATTGGATATGAATATACTTTAAAAATACTCAAGACAGACTCATTATCAATGATTTGTTCTTTTAATTCATCACTGTTTATAAAAATTGCAACATTAACCTACATGAAAATTGTAAAAAGTTATCATACACTCGCTTTTTTCATTAATAGAATTAAATACATATTACAATAAGTACATATAAAACAATTTCGAGATCACCTGCCTTTCACATCCAAACCTCTAAATTGCATGTTCTATTATTGCTATTATAATAACTAGTAAATATTACCCTTAAAGTGAATATATATAACAACCAGCCAAATTCAATGCGAATTGTTAAGAAACAAACCATTCCTAGCAATAAACAAGTAAGACATTATTATACTGCTTTGATTGTTTTCTTATTCTATTCCAAATTCAAAATATTCGCACGAATATATAAAAATGAAAATTTTATTAAATTAAATATTAATTTTTAAGTACACACATATGACGTTTTATGTATGTTAATTACGAAGCCATAACAGGTAAGTATTACATATAAAATAATATCAGAGTTTTAAATAGTCATTGTAATGACAATGAAAAGTATGTGCTGTAAAAGAAAATTCACGTGGAATTCGGCTGAGAAAAGAAAGAATATATCGAAAAAAGATAAAAACAGAATTTATGCTAAGCTTGTGGTTTCAAAATATGTTTTATAATATATTTATTTAATACCGTAAATATTCCTGTATATAAATTAAACACAGTTACATGTTGATTTAATAATTCTAAGCTAAAAGGTAAACTAATGATTTAATGGAAGAACTTAATGTAGTTAAACTAATGATTATTTTAAACAATTTTGTTTGTCGAAATCAAGTAGTGTTTGAGTGCTATTCAAACAGAAGTATTTTATTTGTTTTATCAATTTTCAGATGGTACATGCCTGTTGGTGGTATTATTTCTCAAAGTTTACGGAGTTCTTTGATACGGTAAGTTTTTTATAAATGATGAGTGAAAACACTGACTATATAAATGAGAGGCAGAAATTCAAAATAGCAATTCACACATATATGTAAACCTTCTTCACTAAAATAAATGAGGATTTTATATAAAATTATTATTTTGTGGTAACATGTGTAAAAGTATACATATATACAAAAAACAATACGTTAGGATTTACGTTACGTTCAAGAGATTAAAATAGTCAACATGCAATATTGGGCGTACGTTCATGGATTTAAATGCCATATTTGTTTTTTCAAACATTACTGCTTGCTATTTGGTCAACTGGTCATTCAGCCGGGGTCCACGGGAAACCGATTAGATCTTAACCTTCTCATATTTTGGCGAGCTTTGGGAATTCACATAGCAGGGGGTTCATCGAAAGCAGCAAAAATTTTTAAAGCTATTTATGTGAAAAAAACTTTGTGCTGGACTATTGCGTTTGCGTTTGAAAGGCAATGTCACCAGCTTAATTACTAGGTCTAGATCATACTATCTAGATCTCTGAGTTGACACGCGCAGCGGAGAGCAGTTAAAAGCCTTTTTTAACTCGTGCAATTCATGTTTTTTTTTATAGAGTAGGCTGACAAACGAGCTAGCGGCTCACCTGATGGTAAGCGATCACCGCCGCCCATGGACATTTGAAACAGAACTTGCAAATGCGTTGCCAGCCTTTAAAAGGGTCATTTTTCAGTAGGAGTGGGGGTAGGAAGAGGGGATGGGCCACCGGCCACCTCACTCACCGGACGAAAGGTGGAAGCAAAAACACTTCCACTTTGCGCCGATTTTCTATGAGGTCGTGGTACTTATCCGGTTGGAGCCGGCCCATTCAGCAGCGGGAACAGCTGCGTGGCTCTACCACTGTGTCTGTGTCACCATAATAACATAGTCTGTGGATCTGTTATTATGGGCAGCCATCATTGTTAGGTCGTGTGTCGACCAAAAAGAATAAAACATGATGTGAAATCAATTGTTTATACTAATCATTCGTGCTGATTCTGTTTGTATTTTAATTATTAACGTGTAAACGTTAAATTTTCGTCGTTAGTCGGACCTTTGTCTGAATCTGAAAAGTTTCCTTGTCCCTTTCAGATTTTCTTTGTTTTGAGAAAGAAATTCGATCATGTGTCCACTCTGCACGTCATTCACCATGGGGTGATGCCGATGTCAGTGTGGTTCGGCGTGAAGTTTACGCCCGGCGGTCACTCGACCTTCTTCGGCTTGCTGAACACATTCGTGCACATCGTCATGTACACATACTACATGTTGGCGGCAATGGGACCACAAATGAGGAGGTTTTTGTGGTGGAAGAAGTACCTTACAACGCTGCAAATGGTGAGTTTCAATAGAAGCAGTGGCGGTACTACCGTACAAGCTCAAAAGCCCGGCTTTCCCTACTGAGGAGTAAAATTTAAAAATCCTGATTAGCACATAATTCCCGCAACGCGCAAATTTAAAAATAAACTTTCGTTCGGGAGTTCCTTAGTACCGCCACTGAATAGAAGTTGTATTATAGTAAAAGTGGAATACACATTACTATTCAATATTATAATGCTCACTTATACGACAATATTTATCGTATATGTACATTATTCATGTGGTAAAATTTTTATAAAGTAGAACGATTAAGTATTAAACAAAAAAAAAACAGTTTTAAATACATCTTTTTGTCGTCTAATATTGCCTGTCGGTCCAATTTTTGAATAAAAAATGTGTGTTCAAGTCCCACTTGAACGTAGAAGTATATGCTCACAATTCGATCCAGTTGGTGGCGCAACAATCGGGATCGAGCAATGTTATTTGAAAATGAATATCAATAAATAATTAATAGATATAAAATTTATACCATTATAATTTAATAACATAAGTATGTTGCTTCTCTATTGGTTCGCAGTTTGTAAAGTTGAATCGGTGTCTGTATGTTTGTTAATTAAGTCTAAGAAATGCTGAACAAATCTCAAAGGTTAGCTTTTCTTTTTGAATAAAAACGCTGGTCTTGTTGTAAGATCTAAATATTTTGTGTTCTTAGACAACATAGGTGGTGTGGTCTTAGAACACAAGATATTCCTGAAACGTTCATACAATAATTTTCCCCGGGTTGGCATCGAACCTGCGACCCGTAGCACCGTCAAACGTTAGATACGCTAAACGAGTCGTTAATTGGTAATGAGATAATCATAAACTTCTGCTGGACCGGTTAGTTCATATAACATATATATTATAGTTTATATAATAGTTAATTGATGATGATGACCTCCCGACCTAATTCGGCCACGGCGGCCGATCTACGAAGGCTGCTATTTATGTATCCGGAATACTAAAATGTACCAAACATATATAATTGAAAATGGTTTTATTGCTTTCAAAATATTCTCCGCGATGGACTATGCACATTTGCATACGTTGAAACCAATTTTCATAGCACTTTTTTCCATTCTGAAGCACGTTCATTTTGAACGCATCAACGGCGTCTTCGCTTCTCGAAAAACGTAGACCACGTAATTTATTCTTCACATTTGGAAATAAATAGAAATCGTTAGGTGCCAAATCAGGGCTGTACGGCGGATGACCCGTTAATTCGATCTTTTCACTTTCCAAAAACCGAGTAATTTCGGCCGACCTGTGGCAGCTAGCGTTGTCATGATGCAGAATGATTCTGCGCTGTCGGTTGTCCTTTCTTATTTCTTCAAAGACTTCTGGTAAGCAAATGGTCGTGTACCATTCAGAATTAACCGTTTTACGATTCTCTAGTGCCACTGTAGCCACATGTCCTTTCAAACCAAAAAAACAAACGGCCATTTGCTTCAGAGTGGTTTTTGCACGATTAACTTTTATTGGGTTCGGCTCATCTTGAAACCCCCAAACCGTTGACTGCTCTTTACTTTCGGGGTCATAAGCATAAATCCAAGATTCATCACCTGTGTAAATATTATAAACAGCTTTTGACGCACCATGATTG
>DWHO01002764.1:0-12857 GCA_018247575.1 Eurytides lysithous rurik
GGAGTATGGGCCACCGGCCACCTCACTCACCAGACGAAACGCGAAAGCAAAAATACTTCCACTTTACGCTGATTTTCTGTGAGGTCGTGGTACTGAACCGGTTCGAGCTAGCCCATTAAGCAGCGGGAACAGCTGCGTGGCCCTACCACCGTAAATCTTTTAAATTTAGCAATAGGAGCTTTCTGGAATCGAAAAGCCCAGCAGATTCAGTATGGTATTTTGTGGTTAGGCTAAATTCTCACTTACTTCAAACTCACGACTTGCTCTCGTCACTTTACCTTCTCTACTTTTTGTAATCAGGAGAATTTAACATTGTAACGCTACTTTAATAATTGCGGAGTTTACCGGCTTTGCTCAGCGGAACTGCACTCTGAGCCGGTGATACCGACAGTTCAAAATAAGTATAGTTCAAGAAATATATACAGAATGTAGAAATCACGACTCAAAAATTGTATAGGTATTAAATACAATTAAATTTCATTCACTACTTCCAAGCGAAATCTGTAAGAGTCCTAGTAACTTTAATAGTTGTAAGCAAAGTTTTGTAATAGGTAAGGACGGGTAATTTTACTAACTCCCACACTTCATTAGCATATATAGGAGTCATTGAAAATAAATCACTCGTTTACACTTTTACAAAGACCAATTGCTAGAATAAAATAATCCGTAAGTCGTTCAACTAATAACCGCTCGTTAAAGCTCTAAGGGAGAGAAATCAATTATTTCAATCATTGAGCACGGACGTCGTACCACGCGAAGCGGCTTTTGAATATATGCTCGACTAACTCAAGAGACGGACAGTCTGCCAATCAGGCTTATATTTATGCGTCAAGCTCTCAATCATTCTTTTCTTTGCCCTCTCGTAATTTCTAGAAACATCAGAGTTGAAAAAAAAAAATATATTAATGATACCGTAATGTGCAAATCATCACAGAATCTCTTACGATCGGAAAATAGTTCGTATGACATACATCTAATGTTGTTTTTAATTAATAATTTTACTAAATAGTTTACTAAAATTATATTTGATGCCACCGAAAAATGAAAATTCACATAAAAACCAAGTTAAATTAATTTTACACATTTTAATTGTGTAAAAAAGTACATCCAGGACATTATTTCTATATGGTCACACCAATTAAATGATTAAAAGCGCGTATTCATCGCTTTGTCGAATTTTTTTTTTGGTGTCACTGTCCCAAAATAAAAAGGAACCTCGGTCACTTTCCCCAAAACGATATATAAAAAAACTATGTGAATCCATTGCCCTGTTACGTCAAAAGATACCTCTTTGAGTTCATAAAATATAAGGAAGATATAGTATCAGTAAATTAAAGCTTTCGTCAGCCCATAAACTCCACAAGTCCTTACTTTAAACATAAATCACACAGTTTTTAGTTTATATCTTATACCAGATATCATTGGGTAGATATCCAAAGCTTAGAGGATTTTTTTCGATCAAAAATTTTATCTAACCGAGTCAAAAAAACGAACCAGCATCTAGCTTTGCAAAAGTGAAAAAAAAAAAACACAAAAGTGCTAACATTACTACTTGACGGTAAAATAACTGCTAATGAGCGACAGGGACCTTCCTTGGGTAGTCAATTTTACAGCGTTGCAATTTGACAGTTCTTAGTTTGCCGACGACCACAACTATAGGTGACAGTTCATCTTCTATACCTCCTTTCATATATAATCTTATTTTATATTTTACTTTCTTTTTTTTTTCAACGCTGCCCCCGTTGTACGTTAGAAATGTCTTGTGTTAAAAGGGCTTTTTACATCTTGCATTACGTAAATTTCATACGGACAAACGTCCAGGTCCAGAACAATCATCTGTAGTTGTTACAAATAGTTGTCCCGGGTAGGAATCGAACACACGACCAGCGGCGCCGATGAAGCGGGTTATCGACAATCGCGACGCTCATATAAAAAAAATTAATACAGAGAAAAATGTTTATTGACGTACAAAAGTAATTTAATTATTCGTAACGGGTTATCCAATCGAAACATCGAGAACTTGGTACGGTTCGCACTTAATTGGAAGTCTAAGTCGTCTTATGGAACATAATTACGAACTTAGTAAACAATCGAAGTCGCCCGACAGAATTTCGTATTTCCTTCTACACTTAGTTGTATAGATATACTGTCAGATATAGATACACTAACAGTTGCCCGAAGCTGATATTAATTGATCAAAAATAAAACAATTCTACTCGTATTTTATTTCAGATTGAAATAGGTGCGATTTGATACCCACTGATATTTCTCAAAAATAAATTACAGCCGACCAGTTACACTCATTCTGTCAAATGATTTATACGATTCAATGAGAGAAAAAAATGTAAAAAACTTTTAAACATACAAAATTAGCATATATATAGACCGCTCTCGTTTAAAAATTTATTTAAAAATTCTGTTTGCAAACTAAAAAAAATCTATCCTGGCCTCGTGTTGTTTTTCAAACAAGGGCTTTAGGCAATGGACTTACTTACCCTGTAATGGTCGAATAAATAATAAATAAAATAAATCTTTTATTTTACAAATTTGTATATAGATATTAATACAATGCTAACATAACTGCGGCATGAACCAGTGTCGAAGAGTGCGTAAAAAATTGCAAGGCATCGACTTCACCAAGAAACTAACATTATGTACGAGGAACTGCTTCTTCTTAGAGCATAATTATGAACAATTTTAGTAAGTTGTTTCCCGACTGTTGCCATACCGGATTTCCTAATAATTGATTAGACACGGATTAACGTCCAATTATCTGCGCAACGACAAGATGGCGGCATTAAAAACGCGCCAAACACGACAGTGATGCCATAACAAAGAATTCTTCCCACAGACAACGTTGACTTGTTTCATAGAAAGTGATTGTTAAAGTGCTAGCGTGAGCCGAGACCATCTATTCCGGCCGATTCTACATACGCGCGTGCATTCACTTATGTAATAGGATCGTAACAAAACAAATGGAAATTGCTCTCACGTCCTTTGCCCCTAAACGGAGTAGAGCTGAATTAGCTCTAAACGTCAGCTAGTGAAACTATACATAACATAAAGTATGACCAGATCTATTAAAACATTCGCTGCCAAGCCTTTAATATATGGAGCTACTAAGAGAAGTATACGAATTACAGATTTTGTATAGTAAAAGATCTAAACGACGGGACTGACATTCAGACCGCTAGGCCAATCATTGATAGAGAATATGCCGAATCTTGTATTCTAAGAGGATAACAAAAAAAAATTCGGCTGTATGTACTTCCGAATTCATTAAGTACTAAGTACAATATTTAAACCTGCACTATAGTCATGGAATCTGTGGAATGGATCGAACCCACGACCCTCGGTATTGCAGTCAGGAGCACTAATCACTACACCAACGGGCCAGCCAAATATAGACGTTAACTCAATAGAAATTTTGGCCTTTGGCGGTAGATGTCGAAAAGTGCAGGTACACCGATGAAAGATTTTCTTGCGATTCAGTTCTGACGTCCAAGTAACTAACATGCAAGCGCCATTTCGACCTTTACAATTTTATAGCAAAGAAAAAGATTTAAATGTACGAGTATTTAGATAAATAACTTAATAAATTCGTCATTACTATGAATAATGTGGAGAAAATGAAAATCCAAATTTAATAAAACGCAATGATTACGAGCAATTATATTTCTTTTTTTTTTAATATGTTCAACTGAGTATAAATTTGTACACCTGACGACTTCAAAGAGCATTTCCGCTATGCCGTTTCGGTCTTATGTATCGTGTTAAGCACACGTAATAATTCGGGTAATTTATTCTGCAGACGGAATAACCCAGTTAAGCGGTACGCCTCGTCGGTCCGTACTGTTTTTACTTTTTATGCAGCCCACTTGAAACGGGCCGATGTTTGCGATCACGTGACCTGTTGCACACACGAACATGAGGGTTCCGTATTAAATGTAGTTTTGTTTACGGAGAAAATTTATTAGCCCTTTCACTGCCGAACCTATATTATATGTAGTTACTATGAAGAGTACACAAGTCCTTTGCAGCGAATGGGTTAAAATATCTCACTTTGGAAAAATATAAATTGTGTTTACTTAAACGCGTTTTTACACAAAATTCGCACTCACAATATCTTTGGAACCTAATTACTTCACTTTTATATGCACGATAAACTTTCGAATGGATTATGATAAAGTTCGAAATTTTATAAAACCATTCTTGCATATGTTATAATGCTATAAAAATATTGTTATTCAAAAAAATCAGAAGAATGCATTTTTCAGTAACATGTTTTTACTGGTCTCAAGGCTAAATTTGTAAGACGGTTCTAGATACTGACATGAACAGGTGCTAAAAGAAAAAAATCTTAGACTTGGTAAAAAAAATCAGACAGTATATTAAATAGTTTATTTTTAGCAATCTGTCTTCTTTCCGTTCAAATAAGATGTCGAGATATTTTTTAAATGAGAGTAAACATGTCGAAGCGTTTTACGTATTTACCGAGCCAGTAGCTAGTTGGAAAATAAAAAAATATTTATCTATAGAATTAAGACGTGGTTTTGGGCAAAGGATCACAGGCAAGCCGCCAAGTGGACACAAAGAAAAGCTGTCTCATTTGTTCTGTGTTACCGTATATGACCCCTTCACTATTACAAGAAAAAAATTAGGGTCTGTTTTCCTTTATCACTCGGAATCTGGATATATTATATATAATTTATAAAAAAATATCCACAAAGTGTACAAACCACAACATTACTAGCCTTTACGCCTCGATACACACGGCCGTTTTTGGAATTATCTTTAAAAACATAATTTAAAAGTTAGTTCTCCGTTGACCGTTATTTTAGGTATAAAAATTGTTCTCTATGAAATTCCCAATTTTCATATACCGCACAAATAAAAAATGGCATAAAAAAAGACCGCGCAATAACAGGTCTAGGTGGACAAGACAAATATTTAACAAAATATCGAAGGATACAATTCCTAGACCGAAATATAAAGTGTTTACCAACCAATGTTCGGTATCCGATGAAAAACAAACAAAAAGCTTATTAAGAACAACAAATCGAAGTCCGGTTGGCGTCCTTTTTTACGTAGATAGGTTAAGATAATATTTTTTAACAGACCTACCTAAGGCAATCATCAGTGTACTACCGAATGAACATTAGCTTCATTCGGTAGCACACTGATGATTGCCTTTTCAATGTAACATCGTCAACGTCAGACGATACTATCCGAGAAATGATCGAGAAAAAATTTATCATTGCCCCGTTCTCTAGTCGCATCCTCATTTTAATAGCAGTGACAACCATCCTACGGATGTAACTTAAACGGTTACATGCCCATTATAGCATAGTGGATTACAAAAATTATCTAAAAATTTGCTATGAAATGAAACAGTAAAGTATGGGGCAAATAAATATTTTTGTTTTTGTGTTAAAAACGACGTAAATGACGTCTATAGCAGTCCTATATACTTATTAATAAAAAAATATAAAAAATTTAATTTGTAAGCATGAAATCTTCCTTAAACTCATCAAGAACTAATTGGCAAAAAACAAAAAGGGCGTTTTTGGAAGCACCCACTGATTTCCAACTGAGCGTCGACGTGTTAATTAATTTTCTCAAAATACTACGAGACTATACATGTTGATTAAAACTGCACTCTTTTCTCAGTATTCAAATTCCTACCCCATTACTTCTTTCTCATTTGACATTATTTAATGAAAAGTATAACTTACTGCTTAATATTACGATTGTTATACTGAAAATAAAGTTTATTGATTTGTTGACTCTTTTATCTTTCAAACCGAGCAGATTTGGAGCAACAGATAGGCATTTACGGTAATTGAAGTATGTGGTTACTTTTTATCTCGGAACGTCTATACGAAAAAACTTTGACCTCATTACTGGAATCAATTTTTTTTTTTATAAAAAGAACCTTTCGTTAAATAAAAGTAACGCACATGTTAGCGGTTTCCGAGGTGTCCTTGCAACTGCTCCTATATTTTGTGATTCGGTTGCCTTACATAAATTTATGCATATCATGTAGGTCTTCATTCTTCAAATCATGGTTTGAAAACCTTTACCTTGAAGTAAAAAAATGCTTTACATTATTTAAAACACTACAGCGTGCCAGATTAACAAGTAAGACCAAATAACTGAACCTTACAGACGCAAAATCTGTAATCGATGTTCTTCTTTAATAGAGCAATGTAAAAGTTCTGATGCTGTTTTCACTTTAAAATATTTTTGATTTTTTTTTTACGTATTTTTTTAATTTTAATCGTATGTATCTGCAAATAATATCTAGTTAGTAGTATAGCAGATATTTTTGATTTAGAAATCTATTAAAAAAGGACCCGACGAAAATAAAAGGTCAAAAAATGGTAACCCTATCCTAGAAGCAAGGATTCTAAATAAAACGAAACTGGTCCAAACCGGTCCGCCGCGCACGCGGGCGTAGACTCTTTGGTAGTGTCCGTCCTATCCACATTCAGAAAATATGGCGTCGGACGCCTTTCACGGCATATTTCATTTTTAACGACGTTTTTTTAAATTTTTATAAAATATACGAAGTTGCAAATACAATGTTAACATTTATCAGGAACCACATAAAAGTATTAAGATAAACCGAAACTATTAAATAAAAGATGGACACTAATAACTTTTCTTACAATGTCTATTATATGAAAAAAATACTTTAACAAACATTTCAACTTCGAGTATAATCGAATCTGTTTATTTAAGAATACGCTTTCGGTACCGTTACAAATGAAACGAACCTTTAACGCAACCGACATGGTGCAATAAAAAGTGCAACACAGAAATTCTCGACAGCGCAGTATCTAAAGTAAACCTCGATCGCAATTAAATCCCGACAAAATACCGCTGCTTGATGAAGATTCTTTTTGATGTATCGAAATTCTAAAGGAGTGGTCAAGTCAAAGACTTGCAAGAAATGTAATAGATAAAATGGATGAGCCAGTTCTCTTGAACGTTTACTGCAATCTCAATGCTTAATAAAAAAAACCACCTTGTATAATAATTAGAAACTAAAAATGTACCTAAAATATTTCAGAATATTCATTAAAAAAAATCATTTTGTTAAAGCGGGTACTTCAAAATATAGAGTAAATAACCTATGATAGTCTGTAATATAAAAATTTTATGAAGTATTTTGAACAAAAATCATCATTTTTTAAACATTTGTAGCATAAATTAATACAAAGAGCGGGTTAAGTAGTAAAATCTACTCTAAAGCAAGAGGGATGTAAAATTGTCTTTCAATGAGTCACTGATCAAGACGCGGCTGACAACTTTATATATAATGTAAAATTCCAATGACAAATTTACGTGACCGACAAGTCCGAATAAATATTAAATATAACAATTCAATTTTACATTTTGTCTTAACATATGTCAAAATATATTTCACTAAAAATGTGTCTATATAATTCAAAATTTTACTCCTTGACTTAACAAAACTTATAAGAATCTGAGTGAATCAAATAAAAAAAAAATTATGTGAATAAGCGTGAAAGTATACATGTTTACACATTTTAACTTAAATAAACATTAGAAAGAAATATAGAGAATAAATAAAATTTACATAAAATAACAGAAAAAAAATTAAACTATATAAATATTAAAACAATGTAGTTCTGTAATTGCAAACATAAATATTTAACTAGTAATAGAAATTATTACATGGATAATTTTTTTTTAATTTATAATTTTGGTATCTTCTTAGCGAATTAACTGTCGTCATCAAATATGTATTTGTACGCTCCTTAGAGTAAAAAACATGTGTGACTATAATAACATTTACAAATAAATGATTATGAAATAATAACTTGATAACAAAGGTTTATTGTATCAACTACGTACCTTGATTTGGAGATAGCGTTTTGAAAGTAGGAGTGACTCACAGGACTTTGTTGCACTATTTAGATACACAAAAGTTGATTTTGAACTTTAAAAAGAGTTCTTTTAGGGTTGAATGCGGTAAGCGGCACTCGCCCACGCCACACCTCGTACACTTTCAAAACCGGTTTCAACGGTTCTACGTAAAAGTAGTCTCGGACCGAGAACAAGAACGTAACATACTCTCCCTCTGAGCGCTGTCGATGAACTGAGCGCGAGTAAAAAAAACCCGTATCGTGTTGCCAGCGTGTAGTGCAACCAGAAGTCTTCCGTAATATCAATTTTAACAAATATTATTTCAAAAAATGTGTTGATGGCTTAAGTTTGTTATACAAGATATTATACAAAATATTTTTTTACAACTTTTTACCTATATACAAAATATTATATTTACTCAAAAAAAATTATATCTTATAATTTTGCTATTAATATTAAATAATGGTTACATAAAAACTAGCTAAATAAGTTAAACGAGTTATGAACGTCGTTTTATTCATAATTTTACCTTAATATAAGTTGTTTTATAAAACTGGCAACTCTATTTTACAACTTTCATTGTGGTTTCGCTATTCTTCGTCAAACTTCGGAATTATTCGTAGGTTGTCTTGTTTTACGTTTAAAAAAGATTTTAATGTACGCGTTACGAAAAAAATATGTATTTATGAGGGTGGTGTTACATTTTTATTATTTATGGTATAAGGCTTTAAATCCTCTTGCTGCTATGCGTCAATGTAAAACCACATTACAAACAGAGAAAATGTCTCATACCATTAGTTTTGACGGTTATTTATTTCAAATTTAAAATGCGCGTCGTTTTCTTGGAAATTTTCTTAAGCGTTTCTATTTGTTTTTTTGTTTTACATATTACAATCATGTCAATGTTAGATGACGATGATTCATTTAAATTGTTATATCAAATATTTTTACACAAATAAGTTTGTTTAAATAATTATTTATTACTCTATCAGAGTAATTGCAAGTATATTTGTTGATTTCTTTAGGTATTTAGTTCTATCTAGTTCCATTAATTTATGCGGACATTTTTCAAGTGTTACTTGATTACTTGTGTACATTTTAAGAACTTGTCAATATCTCCTCGATTTTAGAGTGTGAAGCTATTTCGAAATAATACTGGTTGAAAGGTTAAAAATCTGTTTCAGTTACTTTTCATTATGGTCTACACTTTACTGAGTCTTCGACCAGTGGTCATAAATAATTTCCGAAGAAAGTAGTGCAACCATCGGCCGCCTTTCATCGCTTGCTAATTATGGTCTAACAATGCGGGATTGGTAGTGAATTTCCATTGAATTATGACTTTCCCATAAAACAGTTATGTGAATACTAAGACATACAATCATAACGACCACGAAATATGAAAAGCGACTTTCGTTTATATTTGGGTACATTAAAAAAGCAATAAAAAATATAAGACGTGATATCTGCAAATATGCAGCATTTACCTGAATGGTTTTTCCGTGACTTCATCTGTGATAGAACCCACCAAATCTACAGGGCTGTTTTGTCCAGATATCTACAATTTTATCACAGAAGAGAATACAGAGAAGTCAGATCACTTAACAGGGTCGTATAGATGCTTCAGTTTGTACTTATTTTATTTAAACTAAAAAGAGAAAGCATACTAAAATGTCTTAGGGTTGTTACTTGTGGCAATACCCGCAAGCGGTCCTTTTAGTGCTCGTATGAACCGATGTGTCCGGGGTACAAAGTCCTTTTAAAAGGACCAAATGGCTGGAAAATTATTTATGCTGACATCTTTGGTCTGGTAAATCTGTTAATTGGAACGGTCATCGGAATATTACAGGAAAAAGTCTCCAAAATTGTAAAAATTGTAATTGGTGTAGTGGATAATCATGAATGGTAATAGTTACTTAATTTAAGAAACAGAATTATCGATAATTTTAAATATAGTTATATTAGATGCTTGGAAAACACATTCATAAATTTAGAATAGTAGCCTATGAAAGCAAATAAATCGTTTTTCCACTTTCAAAATTGATTAAATAAAAGGGGAACCGTCATTCGACAAACGACGTTAATTTTAAACTCTTTAAAACAATATAATTTTAATCAGTAGCTTAGAATAGGAATAGTAACGGAATGTTACCACCCTCCTATTGGGGAACGAATCCACGACTTCCGACGCTGAAGCCGACAGCTTCCAAACTGTGCAATGCATTAAAATGTTGAATTAATATTATCGTAACATTTATTTCGCCGTAATAAAATTTTGTACAGGAAACTTTTTTAACCTTTTCTAATTTATCTTTTTTTTTAATAATTTTTTTATAATATTTATTTTATTTTTGTTTTGATTTATTTTCATTTTCCCAGATAAACCTTGAGCACAAGTTTTTGTGTCTTTATTTATTTTTGAACTAGTACAAAAATTATTAACACCAGTTACATGGTTCTTTTAGAGCAATACATTATCTCGTTAACTTTATATATACCATGTAAGGTGTATATACCATGTATGAAAAGTTAATTACTTAAGGCAATGCGTCAACCACTCTGACATTTTTCAAGCACCAAGGATGTCCATTTTGTAAATAACAATAGACGTACTGAAATCAAAAGTAGTTAAAGTTAATTTTTAAATGATTATAATTTTGGAAAAATGTTAATGTAAAAAAAAGGTTACTTTTTTCTTATTTTATCATATTGCATTTCAAATTGTGTGTTATTTCCTGTAAATAAAATATTGCTGATTCTGTTTTAATGATTTTAATTACATTATTTTTTTACGCATTTTGTACAAAAGCGCGCGAAAAATACCACGCGCTCTTTGAACGTCACATTAATAATGAATGAAAGGAAAATTGTTCACTTTGTTCTCATTATTCAAGAGTGACTACTACTAACAGATCAACGATAAATGATAAATTGCATCGAAAGCTTATAGCATTTTTTTAACAACTTTTATTCCATACAACCCTTAACTTTTGCAAAAACTTTACGCCGATTTTCTGTGAGGTCGTGAACCTTATCTGGTTCGGCCGACCCATTCAGCAGTGGGAGAAGCTCCGTGGCTCTATTACCGTATTTTTTTTGTATTTAGTTATGTGAGAAAGGAATCTGTTAAACTATGTAGAAAGACAACGGGCAGACGAAGATTAAAGGTATAGAATATACAATAACTATCCCAAAAAATCTATCGGCACTATAATATTTTAATTTCCATCGTTTTTAGCCCGTTACGCACATTATTATGCTGTTTGCACAACTAAGTAAACCCTGAAATGGGGACCGTTCTCGTGTCCAACTAAATAAAGTTCTTTCAACTCTACACCGTACTAGTGCGTTTTTGTTCACAAGTTTTGCAATAACTCCGGTATGCCGTTGGCCCGGATAATATTTTTTCTTAAAATGTTAACGAACCGTTCTACTTGAGATACAGCTGATGTTGGTCGATGACTCAATATTTCATTCAGATTCCGTCCATTTAGGATCACCTTACGTGCCGCATGTACAGACTGTAATAAATAAATGAATTAAATTAAAACGTCGCTTAATTAAATCAGCCTTTTTGAACAATGAAAGTATGAAATCACCACAGATACGCTGACAGGCGTTAATTTTGTTTTCTTAGCGCTGGAAAAATTAGGTTAATCTGGATTTGTCACGTACGTAACGCAATGAAAAATTTGATGCTGTACCTATGAATAATTGACCTACTTCTGACAGCAAAATTAAACGATGTTGACGAATTTAACTAGAACTGATATAAAAGTTGAAGCTTTAGTCAAATTTAGTGGTTTAAAAAAAATAAGGATATTAGTGTGAAGCAAAAGAAACGCTCATAGATTTTTAGTAACTAAGCCTATTTAGATTACTGTCTTATTTCTTATAAACCTCGTATCGTACAACCTTTCGATGACAAAGAGAAACTTTCACCTCGTACATTAAAGTTGCTCTCGTATGGTACAAGTGAAGCGAAGTACTATTGTCCATTAATGTTTCAAGAAGTTTATGTTATGGTTAATAATTATCAATGTCTCAGCACTTTTTATGATACTCTAAGTGTTCTAGGATGAAAGGTTATATCATATATATGACTTAAAAATAACAATTAATCGGATTCGTAATGGTATTCGAATATATTTATTTAATCAAAAAATGTATAGATTTTTTATTTTTAAGATAATATAATTATTCGACGTGATTATAAATTTGATATTTATAACAGCAGTACATAATCTTTATGTAACGGCTTCTTAAAATCACTGACTCCGTATGTAAGTTAGTAGGTACATACATAAATATATTATGTTTAGCTGCGTTCTTTAACCTAAAAGACTTTTATTTTGGTTTATTGTAAAATATGAAATGTCATGAGACTTGCCACACTTTATTTGTTAAGTGATTGTCAATACTAATCTAAAAATCTATTAATGTAATTTTCAATATTAAGCAAAAAAAAAATAATATCACAAAATCGCTCCACCACAATACATGCACCAAAGCTCAAAACAGTTACACAAATTCTTTTATGCATTGTTGGGCTATTACTCTGAAGTGAGTACGTTGACTTTCAGTTATGTGGCGTGGATGTATTTGATTTGCGAGACACGTTTTCGAATTGTACTCATGCACTATTGTTACAAAAATAAAACGAAGTAAGCAATAACCGGTGACCTAGATGATGTATATGCCTTAACTGATAACAAGTAATTTTTTATTTAAACTTGAAACCGACTTCAGAAGATTATGACAATACCATTAATAAAACCAAATACGAAATGTTTGTAAATTTCATTGGGTTTTAAAAAGTTTCACAGAGGATTTTCATAGACCAATATCGATTCTTAAAGCACGAAATCAGTAAGCAATAAAATGAAGTGAAGTGGCAGTGGGCTGGCCACATTTGTCGCAGAGCCGACGACCGTTGGAGTAAACGGGTTCTGGACTGGGAACCG
>DWHO01002765.1:0-12856 GCA_018247575.1 Eurytides lysithous rurik
GAAGAGGATGATGTTAAATAAACTGTTCAGAACTAATCGGTGATCTGAGAGAAATATGTAAGAGAGATTACTATTTTTCTATTGCTTCCAATCTTCAGGTAGCACTTCCGGTAGCACTTCCAACATAAAATACTAGACATGCTAAAACTGAGCTAAAACTGAAAAAAAGGGAAGATTAACTTTGGAAATTAGTTAAAAATTAGAAAACTAAAGACAATATAATCCTACACGAATTTATCCTCAAATTTTCCAAATTTCCAACGAGGACAAACGCTACCCTCGCAACGGGAAAGGAATTTCGGTCGGATAGGAAAATTTACAGTATGAAATAACTCGTCGCTGTAACGGTGACAAATGAGATTTGCGCAATGCCCGAGCGATTGCTTCAATTGTCAGAGACGATTTAAATGTCGGCCATACGTTCACATAATCTAGGGAAATCGTTAAATTTTGGCAAAATGTTGAACTTTCGTACCAAAATGAAAAAAAAATATGTAGAGGGCATCGAAGTGAGTCAATTAGTTATCTAACAAAAGATTAATTATGACAAAAGCCAAATTCAATGGGCCGTGGAATTTGGTACAACTACTATTACGCATATGATTAAAATTAATTATTAATCCGAATAAAATGCTGTTACCCAAGTGGAAAATTATAGAGCAATAATAAATAATATATGATAATTTAGGTATTTTGTAATTGTGGTACAAGTAGTGGTAACAAAAAGCTTCTGATGTCGTTCGGATGGATAAAGAATCTTCTTTATCCACTCTAGTTTCTTTATTCTTCTATATGTGTTGTTGGTCTTAGTTTGCTTTGATATCCCGATTGCATTGCGGGTTGATATCCTGATTACCTGAAAAATAAAATGGTTCATGCGTCAGGCATGTATAAAGTCGGTCCCGACTTCTTATTGACGCCATCTAGCGGTGACTTGGAGAAGTCGTAATCAAAGTCTCTTTCATGTTATCGCCACTGCGCCTGATTGGGCTATGAGAGTAAAGGAAGAGTGAGTGCACCTGTGTCTGCACTCGGTTGATCTCTTGTAGTCAGAGGACATTATTTTATTATCTTTTTTTCATATGTGTATATATATAACATACAGACACAGACTGACAATAGATAATATAGAAAAATGTTTGTCTTCAACCAGTTTTGGAAGTTAAATTGAACGTGAGCGTTACTGTTTTATAATTACTGTTATTACCAGACTAAATTCGCAAAGCCCGCCCCATGTCACGCACCCTCTTCAACATAAGCAATTACCTGCTTAAATCGCGTGCAGTGCGACACCGGTTTTACCACAAATTTTAGCCACTTACTCTTATTTAAACCCATCTGTCTTTGTAGAAAGTACGTAACCTTCTTTTAAAAAAAAAAACTTGAATTAGCTTTATGAAGTAATTTTATAATTCTAACACATAATTTCTTTATTAATACAGGCGATTTCCCCACTAACCTATGGTAGGTGCACTATCATTAAATCAAAAATAAAAAAAATATTTTTTTGTTTTTTTTGTGCACTTACCATACTATTTCTCCACCACCTAAAGGTTGACTGGCCGAAAACGCCTTTGGCATTAAATCCCCCTTTCCTTCATTTCCCCTAATTTCCCCTCTTAAAGGCTAGCAGCGCGTTTGCAAGTTCTATTGCAAATGTCCATGGGCGGCGGTGGCTTGGTCGTTTGTCAGTCTACTCGTCTACATAAAAAAATAACCTAGTTGTCACTCGAAAAGTTGACATATTTTAACTCATGCGTTGTAATACGAATATAGAATACAGTATGGGTATTATCACCCAATTTAAAATCGTCATGATGGGAACATATAGGACACAGAGATACACACGGCTGGAATTTCCGTGCGTGACTGACAACAAATTGGACTTGCTCATTACGAACGGTCTATGATTATAATAGCAATCTTCTTAACAGATTTCAAGTATTTGAATTTTTGGGACCATGATTAACTACAATTATTTATATAATAATAATATTATTATAATATTTTATTTTTTATTTTTATTTAATAATGATTTAGGTACATTCCATTTGATAATTTTCAGAAACTACCAAGGGCTGAATTTAGGGGCTAGAGCTCTGGGGCCTCCACAAAAGAGGGCCCCCCACAATAAAGACCCTTTTTTCGAAGACTTCGAAAAAAAGTATTTCATTTTATTTATTAAAAAGTTTTATAGAAACTACAACTGCAACAGGTATAAACTGTTTATTACAAATAGATGACTAAAGAAATAAATGTGAAGCAATTATCAAGTATTTGTTTTTCAAAATTATATTTACTGTGAAATAAAGCAACAATATACAACTTCAACAATGCTAATGAACAAACAAAGTTCGTAAACTTCGTCGTAACTCAAGGCAAGCATAAAATCAAACACTTGCATGGTGGATTGCTAGCATAATTAATGCTAAATCAATTTGTCTAAAGTACACTGGCAGAGCACATTAGAATACTTGAATGCACAATAGGTATATGTGCCGTTCAATTCTCGTTGGTTCATAACAAAACTGCCTTCGTGGCTCAATGGTTTTGGCCCGCGCTTTACATATCTAGAGTCGTGGGTTAAAATTCTGTGAAGTGCAACAACGTTGTATTGTTGTTACTTAGTCGGGTGCATTACGGGTTGATGCCTGAAAATTAACAAGATCAATTGGATGGACACATAAAAATTCGGTCCCGGCAACCTGTTGCCTCATCGGGTTGATAAGAGTTTTTTTTATGGATTAGGCTAACAAACGAGCAAGCGGCTCACCTGATAGTAAGCGATCACCGCCGCCCATGGACGGATGGATGAAATGCTCAAATGGCAGATCCAGGACATTCTGTGGAATTTTATTATATATGCGTATACTCAAGCCCAAGAAGGATTATTTAACCTTTTGGAGACGAAACCGAGGTGTTACAAGCTTATTCTTATTTCTAGTATTTACCATATGTTCGTCACTGAGTTTCAGAAAAGTATTAAAATTTTGCCGAATAAATAATATGTTACAGAGTACATATTGTGAGGCAACCGTCAAAATACCACTTTTCTTAAAAACCTCTCGCAGGGAATCTCGAGCTCTCAGGTTATAAATAGCTCGAACGGCTCTTTTTTGAAGAATAAATACTGAATTTATCTCAGCAGCACTACCCTTAAACTACTTTTAATTATACAGGCATATGGAGGTAGACATGAGGCCGAGAGGTACGCACTTGTTTACTTCATTGCCCTAATAATGTTATACAATATATAACATTACCTTATACGAGAAATAATTAAAAAAAGGAGAAATGATAAACAATAAGGCAAAAAAAGTCTGAATAATCTTATCTGTAATAATAGTCGTTGATCTTTATTTATTAAGCCACCATAGGACTAATTAAAAGTCATTTATTAGTTATGGTTTATTACTTGGTTTTAGTAATAGTGTGTTTTTTTTGTGTTTTTATTTATTCTCAAAGCAGACAATATAAATTTTGTCTAAATTTTTTACTCACCAGCAGAGAATTTCTTATAAGAAGCATTTTGTATTAAAAATGAAACATCTAGGAAATAAAAGTAATTATCATAAAATTTTCTCAATGTTCCATCTGTTCGTAGAGTAATACGAGTGATTAAAATAATTGCATCCCTATAATTGTCGAATCAAAGAAACGGGGGTTTCAAGCGGCGTTCTAATGAACCGGTCGCGGTGGATACCGACGAAATCGGTACGCTTTTCGAACTGTATTTTCTTTCAGCCGTACCAATAATTCTACACTTGCCCCGCCTAGCGGTGTCGGCCCGTCGTGCGGGCGGTCTAATTAGTGGGGACAGACATCTTTCTATGCACTATCTGATTGCTTCGCGCGGCGTATGCAAGACTTTCCGCAACTTGCAAACTTGCTTAATTCTCTAGAAGGCTTGCGGGATGTTCTTTAGACGGGGCATTCGAAATTTGTTAGCGGAAATCTCTAGAAATAGAACAGTACAAATTGTTTCTAAATGTATTCAGATGTTTCATCTCTTTTTAGGGATTAAGTGATGAGACGAGGCCTTTAAGGTGGGAATTTTTGGAAAGGAAAGGCACGAAAAGGACCCCTTCCTTTTCGTGCCTTTCCTTTAGGCTGGAAAAGAGGGGGGAAGCGGGTCACCAACCACCTCACTCACGGGACGAAACGTGGAAGTACAAATGCTTCCACTTTACGCCGATTTATCTGGATAGAGCCGGCCCATTTAGCATTAGTGGGAGATGTTGCGTGGCTCTACCACCCTTTAAAATAGACAATGGGAGTTTGTGAAATTTAATTCTCTATTTCTATGTAAATAATGTGTTTTAGTTTTATTTGAAAACCCAACGTTTCACTTATTGGCCCGGGGGCAGTTTCAATTTCGACATGCAATAATAGCCAACTTATAATGAACTCTTGTAGAGGTAGTGTACTTAAGTTAACTCTGAAGAGCACAGTGTTTCAATTTAGATCGACATTTTCTTTTTTAACGCAAAAGCGTTACCTTTGGATACCATTTAACAAGAAACAAATGTTATTGATATTTCGAAACAAAATTGAAAGGATACTTAAAATGTAATCTAGGTTAGATTTTCCAAATGTTTTGTACCAAAAACTGTACCTGCGTTCAGATATAACTAATATTCATCCGTCAATCCTGTTACCAACACATTTACTTTGGTGTTTATAATATTAATTGGGAATGGGATCTTTTATCGTTATTTAAGAGAGACATATGGTGGACATGGCTTAATACATACTATAGTTCTCATCACAAGTAAATCTATGACGATATTATTGATATAGAAAAATGTTTACAATTTCTCATTAAAAGCTAACTACTATAAATAACTAAGTAATAAGTTGTCGGAGGCACGAAGATATATCGCGATAACAATCCGTATATTATGGTACTACGAGAGTGCAACTTCAGTGCTAAACGATAAATTATCAAGTATTAGAGAAATCTATTGTCATGTCGTCATTTCTCGTATTATTAATTAATTATAGATGTATTAGAAGTACTGGGAAGGACATAACAACATTCATTACTTGAGAGGATAAAATATTTCGCTTGCTCGGTATTTTTTTAATATTGAGGATTACTATAATATTGGGGAGACATGGATATGATACATTAGTACCTATTGCTTGATTTGGTAAGTTAGGAATAAAAACCCTAATGCATACTCGTATATATTAGTGAATGAAATCTTTCATTGGCTCTGTAATTTCTTCGAGATGTGTATCTAAGAGTATCAGAATGGCATAACATACTAGAATTTGTCGCTTGAATAGTACTTATATGTGTTATTAATAAAATAGGGAGTTTAATGCAAAAATATTGGGGGAAAAATATCTTTCACTTGCTCGGTAATCCTTGTTCGGCCTTCTAGGAAGGAGTACCAAGAGTTATACCCTCCTATATAGTTATAGAGGTTCTGTTATAGAGGTTATATCACCAATTGGTGAAATAAAAGCGACTGACTAATGCCAAAATATGAAGGAAAGAAATCTTTCACTCGCTCGGTAATTTATTTTCGACCTTCTAGGAGTACCAGGAGGTAAGAAGTTATCGTTGATATAAGTGAAATAAAGGAGACTAATGCAAAAATATTAAGGAAAAAATCTTTCACTCGCTCGGTGATTTCTTCTCGACACATCAAAGAGTATACCAGGTGGGCATAACTACGCGTGGCGAACACTCCGCGTGAACTCTTCAGGGCATCGACTGATACTAATTAACGCCGTCGACGCCCACCGTTTCGAACCCCGAGCACCCTTGACACGGATACCTGAATCACCCCCCCCCCCCTTACGCCCTCGCGCAATGTGAAATGTCTGCAATTGATATTATATTTAATAATTGTCATGTTAAAGTGCGCTTAGGCCGTGCTCTCGACCCGCTCTTGGCGCCCGCTTCCGGATCTGTCTTTTCCACTATTCACTTCAAATAAACGTCGTATCCGCGCAGTTCTGGTGCCCTGGTACTTTTATTTCGTTTATCTTTTATTTTTAATGTGTTGGGATTCCTTTGCAGGGTCCACAGGAAAATCGGCGTAAAGTGGAAGTGCTTTGCTTCCGCGTTTCGCCGGTAAGTGAGGTGGCCTGTGGCCCAACCTCTTCCATCCCCTCCCATCCTGTCCTCCTCCCCTAATCCCCCTCCCATAATCCTTCCCTCTTTCAAAAATTCCCCCTTTAAAGGCAGGCAACGCATTTGCAAGTTCTGTCGCAAATGTTCATGGGCAGCAGTGATCGCTTACCATCAGGTAAGCCGCTTGCCCATTTGTCAGTCTACTCCATGAAAAAAAACCTGGTACGGTCGCATTGCAAAGATATTCTACTGCCGACCAGTTATGTATGAGGACTTTTGTGTTCCGATTTGGTGTTGTCAGCATATATTACCGGGCACACTGCACGTCCTGACACTTAATCGTGCAAAAAAAAATCACTGGTGAATATTCTTTATTTCTTCTTTATATCCAATGCTATTTGCGGATTTGTTGGCTTAAAGATACCAAGCTTGGAAGAAAACATTTAGTCGTAGGTGGGTGGTGTCGGTTTTTCCAAAAGATTTCAAACAATGTATGTTTCGTCTTTAATTTCGTTCATTATAAATGTCTAATGATCTAATAAAATAATAATAATATCATGGGACATCTTACACTTTGCTATCTGATCCCAAACTAGGCAGAGCCTGTACTATGGTAATCAGACAACTGATATACATACTTATATATTTTTTAAATATATACTTATATAGATAACTAACACCCAGACTAGGAACAAGTACCTATGCTCATCGCACAAATATTTTGTCCTCGGTGGGAATCGAACCCACGACCTTTGGTTTTGCAAGCACTAACCAGTACACCAAGGGGCAGCCAAATATGGCATATGTACGTATGGCATTGTATTGTATTGGGCAGGCGTGTCACTTTCCATCAGGCTAACGAGCTACTGCTTTTTACTTCATATCAGAAAAATAATTGAGCCACGATTTGATCACGACATTTACCAAAATAATCTTTTAAATTCCGATTGTAAACAGCAAAATCGTCCCATGAAACTGAATCCCGCATTGGTAATAATTTCCTAATTGAAAATTTCCTTAAGGTTTCCGATCTAGGTCATTGGAAATGTTCGAAACGTGCCCCGTTTTACCGACGAGTAATTTAGATAGTTTCTATTATATAAAAACTTCTATTAGAACGGGAATTATGATTTAATGAAATGGGTTAACGATCGAGCTTGAGCTTTCAGTTTAACAGATATGTCGTATGTGTTATTATGAATAACATAGTCATTTGCATATAATATTAAGAGAACATAGACATATTTTTTTTCAAATTACTAAAAGGCGTTAATTAATACACTGAATTAAGAATCTGTATAATAAGATGTGTAGAAAAGACTTTAACTCCTTTTTAAAAACTTTCTGCGCATAGAGGAGTGCGAGCTTAAGTTTAGCAATACATATTTTTGAAGGAGTGGAATAACCTATAATTTAAATAAATTACGTAACTTTATAAACGGATTAAATTAAAAATGCCAAAAGCACACAATGTATCAAATCTATACAATCGTATCAATCGTATACAATCGTATACAATAAAAAAATATGAAATATTTAAGGAACCTCAAACACATAATAAATAATATGTGAGTTGCATCCGAATTCAGGCCAATGGTACTCAAGTATTGGTATATTCGAGAGCTTTTTGCATCTGTCTGAATAATAAGGAGGAAAAACCAATTATCAAAATAGAAAAAACTTAAAAATGAACAATGAGTTTTTATTTTGTATAATATACAAAAACGGATCATGACATTATATTACTGTTTTTTTTACTGAAGAACGAAATTATATTTTTATTAAGCTTTTGTCTCCGAAAGATATCAGAAAATGTAAAACCACTGACCAGATATGATGATAGATTTTAAGTAGAACTTTAAAACTACATATGCTTTCACATAGTCCAACTAAACAAAATAACAAGCATAGTACAAACTAGCACGAGCAAACACAAGTAGAGATGAAAATATATACCAATTATATGGAATTTGTTTTAACAATATAGAAGTTAAAATAATAATGAGAGGAAGTAGAAGTTAATATAAGGAAGAATTTAATGTGAGAAGACAGAGATCGATGAAAACTTTTTTAATGAAATATATATGTTTTTGCCAAGCTGATATAACATATGTATGTATGAACGAACATACACCCTTCCATATTAATAGTTACAGATTCTTATGGATGAGCAGAAATAAATTTCACCGATAAAACAGGTAATAACTTCAATGATAACGCAAACTGACTATTTCGGGTCGAGCGAGTGCATTTATTTCCACAGGGACTGGAGCGTTGCGAGTAGAAATGAAGCTACGCCATGTTTAATGGCTTCTGAAGTAGAGCAACATAGAGTAAGCATTCGTGTAAGCACTTCCCCCTTTATAGCTTCCGCAATGTAAGCTCATGACGACCGTCTCTCTCGGGGGCGCGTCTGTTAACGTCCGATTATGCAATGCGTTTCGCGAGTCGTTAGCGTAGCACCAATTTTAAAATTTCCGTACTGGAGTTAAAACTTACAGTTTTGCTGGTGATTATCATTAAACTTTTTTTTTGGGAACTAGGTTGACAAACGAGAAAGCAGTTCACCTGATGACAAATGATCACCGCCGCCCATGGACATTTGCAGCATAACAGAACCAGCAAATGGCTTGCTTTAAGGAGGTAATTTTTGAAAGAGGGAGGAGAAGTGAGTGGGAGGGGGTAGGAGAGAAGAAATGGAAGGAGAAAGAGGTAGGGAGGGGAGTGAGAGAGAGAAGGAGGGGGATGGGCCACCGACCACTTCGCTCATCGAATAAGACGCGGAGGCAAATATACCGCTTACGCCGATTTTCTGTCAGGTTGTGGTACTTATCCGGTTCGAGCCAGCCCATTCAGTAGTGGGAGCAGCTGCGTGGCTCCTGGTGTTTTCTTTAACACATAATAAAACTTATATAAGGTGCTTACAAGTTTATTACGTATTTGGGACTTTTCTGTATTAATGTAGGTCTGTTTTGTAAAAAAAAAAAATATTACGCACACGGCCGATTGCAAAATAGGCAGTCTGTACTATTGCAACCAGATGACTTATATTCATACTTATAAAAGCAGAGTTATAAATATAGTCAATACCAAGGCACAAAACAAATACTTTTGCTCCGCACAAATATTTTATCCTGGGTGAGAATCGAAGCCATGATCTTCGGCTTTGCAACCACTACGCCAACGGTACAGTCGCACATATACACAATATTCGCCGACCAAAAGACTATAAATCTTGTATGATTTAGACTGTTAACTTTGTTTTAAATTTCTGAGGCAATGGAAATCAGGACCGACTTCTAAATAAATAGGACTTTTGCGCTGTCCATTACAGGTTAATGCTAGACCATGTCGAATCTATGAAGGAAAAGAGATCCAGGCACGTTAATGCTCGCGTTGTTCAAAATACCATTCAAAAGGCCGTCGGATTATCGCGCGTTCTACCATCAATACACAGTATATATGAGTACGCAAACACGTATTCTTTCTTTATTCATTCATTCTTTAGGTATTCTCAAACCTAAAGAATGTCTTTTTAAGGTAATTGCAATAAACAAAAAGAAATTCTGTACGGTTTATTCGCGCCAATTCCATATAGATGGCTATACGAGGGCGGAATTTTCGTGAATCGCGGTGTAGAGGTTTTTTATAGTTTAATGACCTTCCTATTTGTTTTATCGCGAGCCCCTTGGTTCAATAAAAATGGTCCTTCGAGCCGGGTAGAGTCATCAATATTAGCAGTTGTTTTAGTTATTATTTTTATTATTTAGTTGATATTCACACACGCATGCACGCACGCACGCGCACACACAAACACACTTACTCACAAACACACGTACACATTTTCAAACACGCACATAGACGCTCAGGCACGCAGCGACAATATTCTTTTTTTTTGTAATAACTATATTGTTTGAACATCACTGAATTGATTTTACACATAGGAAGGAACTGGCTTCTGTTACACGGTTTTCCTTTTACAGAAGCTAGGGCTACACTAAATTGTATAAGGTGAATGTATCAAATAAATAAATTTAAAAAAAGAGGCATCAACGAACGGTAGAGCATTCGCTCATTTGTCAGCTTTTATATAAATAAAGACTTACTATTGAGCAACTTATCAGGTTGATGAGCACAGTGCAAAGTCACAGAATCTAAAATTTTGTAATTAATTCAAAACCGCTATCGACTTCCTGGGCGGCATACCCTCAGAAACCCACCGACAGGCCTTATTCTCTACTTGACCCCATAAAAAATACGAAAATGATTGAATGAAAACTCGCCCCGTTTCGTCAAATTTGTCCCATATCCATACACATATGCTTATTTGCAACTTGGTTTAATTTTTTTCCATAAATAAGCTTTAGTATGTCGTTCTATACATAGTACATTTAACTTTATTTCGAAAACAACCCGAACATAATGACAGCATAGGTGTGAATACAGAGAGCTTTCGTTGGCAACCGATAAACCCCAATTACGCGCCACTCGCGGCGATGGACGACATTCTAGGAATTTCTCCCGTCTTTATTTTTCATTAGGCCGAGTGCCTGACATTTGTCCCCCTATAAAAATAAAGCGTCCCATTCTTCAATATTTGGGCTTCGGGACGGCTTTATGGGCGCTCCAATTTTCTAGACGCTGAAAATTAATAAACGACTACGTGCAGTTTTACGAACCGAATGGCAATTGACTATGAAGAAGTCTTGATCGAATTTTAAAAGGAAGAGAACGTTTTTTTTTTATATGTGTATTTCTGTTTTCTTTGCCTTTTACATAAGTACAAGGCAAACGAATAAAGCGGACGATACAAATGTAGATCAAAAACCGGATCAGAATATGCGCTGAGTCCACCCGGTGATATTAGAACCTTCCTCCTAGCATCCAACCGTGTGCCAACATATTTACGCATAGTAATTTTTTGATGCAAGGTCATCAGCAGTATTCGGCGTAGTTACTCAGCCATTAGATTCGGCGTCGCAGGTCGTGGGTTCGATTCCTATCCGGGACAAATATTAGCATGAACTTATAAAGTAACCACAGTAGAAAAACAAACCTACGTATGTCACACAAACACTTGGCACAAGGCAGAGCCTTTTAAACCGAGAGAGAAGGGTTTTCATATCACTAATTGGAGGCAATAATTACTGATGTTGTTTTAACCCCAGGTGAGTCACAAAGAGCCCCACCGCTACAAAACTGCTGTCTCTTTTTCCTTGTGTTTCCTCGTGTTATCATATTTTCTATAGCCTACGCTCATGGTAACACGAGACAAATTTTATATGTTAACAACTGTACTGCCGTATGACAGGGGAAAGCTTTGAGCTTTTGGACGCAAGGGTCCCATGTAATTTAATATGCCGGCCTTTTCATGAGCCTCGCAAATGTGAATGTAGGCGGGCCCTTTATTAGTCGTGCGCGGGTTCTCCCCTTTGAAATTGGTCGATACGCCTAAGTAACCTAACTATGTAGTTTGGGCTATATAGGCAGTCTGAATTAGTATCAATTAAAATACGATATGATGGGGCCAGGTTGTTGTTGTTTGAACTTTTTATTTGATCCATTCATTAAAAGTATAAGTTATTTTACCTTAGACTCTTAGTATTAACTTGGAAAGCTTAATTCAGGTATGTGATTAATAGTAGGTAATAAAATTCTTCATGAATCGGACCGAAATTGATAATAATAAGTTTTGAGGACGAACTATGACATTAGAAGGTGAATCTCATTTTGCCATGGACAGTGATTCGGTTTTTAAATTTTCAAAACATCAGAAATTATGTTGGTAGAGCCACGCAGCTGCTCTCGCTGCTGAATGGGCTGGCTCGAACCAGATAAGTACCACGACTTCACAGAAAATCGGCGTAAGGTGACAGTGTTTTTGCTACAGTCTTTCGTTCGGTGAGTGAGGTGGGCGGTGGCCCATCCTCGTCTCTCCCACTTCTCCCTCTTTCACTAACCTCCCTGCCTCCATCCCTTTTTCAAAAACTACCCCCCCCTCCTTAATGGTTGGCGACACATTTGCGATTTCTTTAACGGTGCAAATGTCCATGGACAGTGATCACCATCAGGTGAGCCGCTTGCTCGTTTGTCAGCTTGCTTCATAAAAAAATTCAAAGAGAAAAAAAAAATTCGCGTTAATAAAAAGCAAATAGTTTTATTAACAATTTTTATTACAATTCCTAAAATACGTTTGTTTGTTTGTTTGTCTTTGTCTTTGTTTGCCTTTTTTTTTACACAGAGCAATAGAGCAATGAATTGAATTTTTGACAGGAGTATAATTATAGAGCCATAGAGTTTTTTGTGTTCTTGTGCTTACTTTTATGTGCAATAGATTACAAAAAACCAGTAACTAAAATAAATAGATTCAGTAAGAACGTCAAGGAACGATTCTAATTTATGTGAAAGAATGAATACATACAAAATATACACGACAAGCGCTAAATCTCTTCTTTACGCGTTACGAGTTGGGACAAACAAGCACTTTGTCTAAGAAAACTGCGACTAAGATAAGTTAGCACTTAACAAAGTTACACGGAGAACTTCTATCTTAGCATCTACTATGCTACTTTGTACGACGCTATGTACGACGGTACTGCCATACAGATCAGCGATACTGTAAAAAAATTAGGAGTTATTTTTGATAGGAATATGTCATGGGGACCACAATTAACTGCAATCAGTCGAAAATTTTTTGCGTCAATGGGATCGCTTAGGAGGCTTCGAAATTTCCTTCCGATTGCTACCAAAATTTCTCTAACCCAGTCC
>DWHO01002766.1:0-12855 GCA_018247575.1 Eurytides lysithous rurik
ACGTAGTACGCAAATTTATTATTTATGATATTACTTCAGAAGTCGACAATAGTATAATTACAACATTTCATGTCAATGTTACGTTGTTTATTAAAATAAAGACTAATATAAATGTAAATTCTATACTGAAAATACAACTATACTGTAGTTTAGTCAATGTTATTTCTTTCGATATTATTAAGAAAAAAGTTTTAGTGTAACGTAAAACTACTTATATTATTTAAGCGAAACTTAAGAGAAGTTAAATTAATCAATAATTAAGACAAAAATCTAGCACGGTTAAGTAACCAAATAGAAACCAAAAAAAGACAATTAATTTAATTTACTGAATTATTTTAAAATTTTATTGTAAAAATAGTGTTAGTCCTCAGAGCATTAACTACATTTTACTGTTAGAACATTAGAGCCTTCCCCACAGTAGTGCACATAATTGAATTTCCTGTAACAGCTCATAGTGATTCGCTCTTAACGTAAAATAACATTGAAGTTACAGTGTCTCTAATTGACTATAAATTTAGTGCTATTGACCATTGGTATATAGGTGAATTGTAATGTAAATATTTATACATGACATATTTAGAATAAATTTATTACATGATTGCCCTTGTTGAGATTTTTTTTGTTCGATTTGACATGTTTACACGGGTATGTAAAACACTTTATTATAAAATCTAGTGCACTGAACACTTTTTCTACCTATGTACCTACCTAGTTTAAAAATTTACATGTATTTATAAACCCATATATATATTAAAATATGAATTAATGAAATAACGTACAATCTCTTCTATGATGATTTTTATATTTACATAGTTAATTTTGTAACTTAGAACTAAAACTGCTGGCTGTCGCAAAGAAAACTCTATCAAAAAAATATCCATTCAATAAAATCAAGAAACGTTAAACAATTTTGTATGGGCGAAAGTGAAAACTCTGGTTTAATATAAATGATTGTTTATAAAAGCAGGTGAGCTAAAAATAAGAGCTGAGAATAGTCTATTTCAGACAGAGGGAATGTGAGTGCATTATGTTTATTTCTACATCAGTTGACCTAATTTACGATCCGAGTCTTAATGGTTTGTCTCTTAAGCTGCGTATATTGTTTTTTTTTTTTAATTAAATGACTACTACTAAAAATAAATTAAAGTTACTACTCTATTAGATAATAATTGCGTCACTGTTTTGTCTTTTTTGTTATTCTTTCATAAATATGTACAAATTAAGATAAAGAAATTAATCAGCAATGTCAAGGATAATAATGTAATTAATGAAATGCAATAAATAATATTCCAATGATTTTGGAAACAAAACTTAAAATTGTAAGAGTTATAAAAAACATAGTGCTGGGAAATTTTTCTTTAGAACCGTAAGTGAGACCTATCTTAATTTTTATAAAAATATCACTTATCATAATTTCATTAATATTGGCTTGTAATTCATACTACAGTTTCGACAAATAATATTTTTAAGCTCATTCTTTTAAATAAATTGTGGCATTAGAAGTATACAAAAATCGTATATGAAATATTGAGTGATAAAATGAGGAAACAATTACTTTCGTTAGAGTTGGTTTCGTTAAACTCGATTTCTTTACAAAAACACAATTTTTTATGACAATATCCGACCAATTAATTGGTGTATGAGTTACAAGCCATACAAGGAAACGATTAAGTTTTTTCTGAATTTGCTCAATGTTATATAAAAAAATAATAGAAAGTATGATAAGACGTGCAAATAAAATAATCAGTTAGGAATTGTAATATGTAGCGTAGTTATTTATATATATATATGTATGTGTATCTATACATATTTTAAGAAATATTAATTGTTTGTCTCCATGTATGACAAAATTTTATAGATAACCAAGAATATAACCGCAACTATTTTTTTAAATTGGTACATTTTGCCGTTTTGTTACCGTCAATTTAGTGAGCGGTAAATAATTGTCGTCGAGATTGTCAAAATATATTTTTGCGCTTCTATCTGACCGTGTTAAATTGGTGTCAATGGTGTGGTCCGTACAGATTGTTGTATTTAACGATACGACTGCAGCCAATTATTTTATGAATATCGTTGTTGTCAATTTTGACATGCCATCAGACTTAAATGTCAGGTTTGCGTCTCCTAAGGATTGTGCCGATTGATTGGAATGATTAATAGCATCGTGTGATATAAACTTATACGTCAATGCTGGTGTTTAAACGGGAGGGAGGGGGAGGAGTGCGTTGATTTCAATCAGCGATAATCTTGACTCCGACGGAGTGTCGGTCCGATCAGCTATATTGTCAAGCTGTAAAATGTAGTCGATGGCGATTGGCGGAACCGATGTATAATCGAATCTGTGAATACTGTACTGTAACGTGCAATCGAATTTGATCCGAATTTCAATAGAATCGGTGTAAGAGGAGTGTAGACACTTAAGCCTGAGTGATCCCTAACTACTTAAGAATCTACAAATCGTTGACGCAATGAGATATTGTCGTAATCAATTGTTATAATAGAAATGTTAAGTTTGTGTTTTAGAGTGAAAAGAAATATAAATAATGTTGAACTTCTACAGATGAGCCGCCATTGAATGGGTATTATTTTTCGGTTTTTATTATTGGATTTCATATGAATTGTTTATGAATAAATTGTAAATTACAAGAGCATATATAAGATGTGAATTCGTATTATATTGCACCTAGTTAGTAAGAAAGTAGCGTAGCTTAGCTCGCGTGGGAGCGGGCGGGGAGCGACGCACAATACAATGCAGTCGCCTAGGAAATGAAAAGAGTTCGCGCATCGTACTTTCCGCTGCCCGCCCGTAAACCTCGCTTGTGAAACCAAATTCTAAATCACATTTAAATAAATCTAGTCATATTTAAAGAAGTTATTATATTGTGAGGTAAACTTAGAAGAATTAATATAAATAATAAAGTTATAAGAAACAACTAACAATATTCGGTGACAACGCATTCCCCGTAGCATGGACTCACGAATATTTGACGGTAAACCATGGAATATAAAGAACCGAGGGGAATAATCGAAAATGAAACGTGATTGAAAGTGCTCAGAGGGAAAGAACCAAACTGTGAAATGGTGGCATTGAATATATAAATAACGTTACATAATTTGACATTTGTAATAAAGAAAAATTAAAAAAAAGAAAACAGGTTTAAAGCAACATTGATCACATACCGTCACTTACCGACACATCTATCTCACACACTTTCGTACCGAGTCCTTACTTAGCATAACCGTTACACACAAAAATTATTTTAAAGCACATTGAAAATAAAGGCCTGCAAAAAGCACACTATGATACCATCGCAATTGTAAGACATTTTTTATCACGGTGAATAACTTAAATTTATTAAATTTAGGGTCTGTAAATTACCGTATGATCTCCATTAAAGTTACGTGTTTAATGACTATAAGGACATTTTAGTTCTTGCTTCTTAAGGATGTTTATGCTCATTCGATATTTTTTAATGTGCATGGTGCCAAATTTCGGGCTGTACAATTTAATAGTGACTTATGTAAAATAAAAAAGAAGAAATTTACTTTCTTTCCTTAATTGTGACAAAGTCGATAATCTGATTTTAAATATTTTCCGATTCCAACGAAGCCAAGTTTATTCCGATGTCTTATTAGTAACTTTTCATTATTTAAGTACATTGATATTTCACCTATTGTATTTGCGCAAAGTTAAAAAAAACAGGTGCCATATCAGTTGTTTTTAAGTAAATTAAAGTAGTAGTAAATTTTTACTCATTTAATTGATTACTAATTTTTATTTAAATCTGTTGTTGTTAGACTGATCCAGAAATATTATTTTATATGATTATAAACTTATTAATCGAAAACTTATAATCTTATAATTGTTGTTATGGTTTACAGTTGAATCACCTGTGAATAGTTTATTGTGTCATAGGATCTATTTGCCTAACGCCGTGAGTTCGTTTGCTTTTGGACGGAGAAATATTTAGATTGAAAATACTGCAATGTCTGAGTTAAAGCGAATGAACAACCTTTGCGTGACGTCACTCCGAGACGGGATCGCGGGAGAGATCCACCGATTTGTTGGACAATTCGCGCCGTCGAAAGTAAAAGTAAATTCCTGCCCGAAATCCGGGTCGTACCGTGCCGCTTTTCCGCGTCTTATTGACCTGTGCGAGCAAGAGAGCAAGCAACACATCGTGCAAAAATTGAAAAAGTACTATCAGTTTTCTATGCACACTTATATTGTTTTCGAACGTTAGCATCACGTTATATAAATAATCGGGTCTAGTTTGCCGTTATTACTTCATTGAACGATTTCGAGTTCACTTTCGGCTGTTCTGTGTGCGAATACGTTTCGATTGGGCAAGGACCTCCTGCAGGATATCGATTGAACGGGCTGCTTAGAGCAGAGCCCAGCTTGCGTGGAAGCGGCGGGAATACGAAACGTATTCAGATCCTCGCGCGTTCATTGGTCAACGAATCTTTAATGATAACTAATTTATATCACCTTCGCCGATCTCGTCAACGACTGTTGCGTGACGAAGTTATTTTTACGAGCTCTAAAGTTTATATGCGAATAGGTTAACTTAACACCGTCCGTCTGTAGTAATGTGACCCACGGACGCCGTTTTATAAGCGTCACCTATACCACGTAGCTTTAAATAAGTACCATTTTGACTACGTTCATACTGCCCTGTTGTTTGTCGCGGTATATTCTCGTTTAGTTGAGCGTCGCGTTAACACAACTCTTAAACTATTCGGACCATGTGCTGTTTGCAGTGCTTCGCTTCCATTTTGATCGCGTGAATAGTCAATTTGTTAATGTATCTCGTAATCCTCAAACTTGTATACTGTTCAATGGTCATTTATTAAGCAAAAACATAAACTGTTCCTATTTCGTTTATCATTTTGATCCAGTGGAAATTTTGAATATGAGTGAAAAATTGTATTTCGTATTGAATTTACCTATGTATGTATCGTTGTACGATCGATATGTTGATCGTTCATAAGCTGTTGTTTACCTATTTTAAATAAGGTGGTCGTTTTACTTTAATTTTAAGTCTCTAGTCTATCGATATTACTTTGTGCAAATTTTATTGTGGTATTGGTGTGATTAATGATGTTGCTCAAACTCGATGACTTAAAGACATGTAGTACGAAATTTAGTTCTGTGATCCAATAAATTATATGATCAATAATATTGTTGTTTTCTTTCAACAACCTAAAAGAAGGTTCATATATTCACGGATGTTTTATATATTCACCCAAATAAAACGTTACCATCCTAAACTCTCCCGGGCAGAGGGAGGTTTAGCTACAGCGTGCCACCCCTTGATATAAAATCCGGGATTACATAACCGAAGACCGCCTGAATGTGCGGCCAAAAACGTTACTTGAGCTTTTACAGTTGTTCTCTCGCAAATCTATGCGCGTTTTTATCGATTTTTATTCTGAATATTTACTATTAAAAACAAATGTTGCGTCATTTGCCTTAATTGTGTTTATGAAAGTTAATAAACACGACAAAGTTCCACCCATTGAAGCCGTAACGGATAGTTCAATTCGATATCATATGATGGTTTAAGTGACTACGTAAAACTCTGATGTTTAGAATTTACTTGAATTAATAAAAACAACAAATTAATTAAAAAGTGATATAATACCGATTTTATTGCATTTAATTGATGTTTCAAATTCCTGAACTTTCGAACACTGCTTGGTAAATAATAATTAAATTAATAAAAAAACTTAAAATAAAACTATATGAAATTAGTTCCACAGTTTTAATAGAACCACGAAAATGGACATTATAAGATATCTTGTTACTCTCGAGCCCAAATTAATAACTGAATTAGTCTCAAGCAATCACAATTAGTGTTAACAGAATACGCATTCCAACAATCTAATTATTGTCCTTAAAAATTTAGGATATTTTCAGTAATGAGGAAAGATCTTTGTTAATATATATATTACGAATAATAGTATATATCATTCGTGAAAATGTCCATTAACTATGAATTTTGTCATTTTGATATCGTATCCACGTTATATTCGTAGAAACTTTAGGAGCCATGTCCGCATGCGGTTGGGTTTAACTTCGTAAAACGCTTCATCAAGCGAAACGTAGCGACATCTGTCAGTGCATAAAACGAATTGAGATAACATCGTCACTCAGGCTCGATTTACAAAAGCGCCATCTAGTTGATGAAGTAAATTATATAATATGAGGAGTAAACGCGTGACACGTAGGATACGTGTCACTTTCAGTAGAACAGTATACTAAAAGATTTTTTTTAATAATTTTTTTTTTCCACCTCTATTCGGTTGTCTTATATATTATATGATTATAAGACCAAGACTGAAAGTCTTGTATTTCTTATACTAATAATTTATATTCTTCTCAATGCCAGTACCAAATAATTTAGTGCCAGCATTAAATTATTTTTAGTTTTATAATACCTATGACCATGATTATTATAAAAAATGTCGCGTTTTAATTTTAAGAAGATTTTTTTCACCTATGTATTGCAATATACAGGACATTTCATTATTTACGTTTAAATTTTGACAAGTTAATGTGAATGTAATGTGAAGTATGATGTAAATGTGAAGTATGGTTTGAAATATGTGAAAAGATCGTTCAAAAATCTATGGTTTGTAATTTACTAGCCTGTAAGACTCGAGTAACAAGAGGAATATAAGGATAAATGATTTCTTTAAACCATCGTAACAGATGACATCTCAATAAAGTACTATCGGGATGCAATATTTATAGATAGCATGTTTCGAAAGAAAGCAATACTAAACTTGCGATCATTAGATAAGGAGGTATAAATGAAACAATGCACGTCAATCCCACGTAATACAGAATCTCTTTATTGCCATTCTATGTTAAATAGGTAGACAGTACTGAAAAAATAAATAATATTATTCTCATCTTTCTTTATGAGTCACAGCTTTATCGAGTATTGATACTCAATCAGATTTTTTTTGCTGTAGATTTTCAAAACATATTTACAAAATACCTGCCCCATTCACAATGCGTTTTAAAATGCAGACAATCATTTAATATAGTCACCGCTCGGTTGTTTCGGTTTTGTCGATACTTTTATTAAATATTTGATCAGTACTTGAAAATTGTCGTTTAATTAGCATAATTGCAGAACCCCATTTAAAACGCAATGCCAACGTGACCTTTAGAATACACTATATATTTACAAATCGATATTGCAGTATTAATTCTTAGAAACTTTAGTGAAAATTGTCATTTAAATGTTGAACGTGAAATTATGTCGATATGGCGTTCGAATGTTATTACAGTAAATAACCGGTTTAAAAGCAAAATAGTCATGATTCGGTGGAAACCAATTAACGAGCCTGTACAATTATGTTTAACACTACGATAATTACCCATACAAGACTTAATGCATACATAATTTGTAAGCATACCTGGAGTAACATTGTAATTAAAAGGCTAAACATCATATGAAGCTACTATATAATGTGGTAATATCTAAATTATGTGTGTCTATTGCTTTGAAACGTTCACAAGTTTGAACACTTTCACGAAATAAACCTTTCATCGTCACCTCTTTCCATGAAATAAAAATGTATCCATATCACAGTACACGAGATTCAGTTGATATAATTTTTCGCGATATATTCGACGGCACTCTACCAATACAGTTATATAGATAATAATTATCAAAAACATGTCACTACGATATAAATAAGACAGGAAGAACATATTTCTTAAATAGTGCCACGCTTATAAGGAAACACCCTAAGCTTTTACTTAAGTGACAAAAATCATAAAAAAGGGAGGGTATAGTAAAAAGTTCTCACTGTTATTGTTTTTTTTTAACCTATAAGTACATTAATTATTATTCATTTAATATACTTCATAATACTTAACAAGCAAGGCAATGCTAGGCTCAGTTGCACTTACTCGTTCATTATAAATAATCGATTGTTAATGTTTCTCGCGATCTCCTTGATCAATTATAAATGAACCCTAAAAGGCGACATAGCTATCGACATTTAAAGTCTAAAATTTGAAGCCATCGGTGTACAATGGACACGCAGCGTAGGCACAGGTCACAATTTCAGTATTAAGAGCTTGTCTGCTGAAGATATTTAAAGTGCTCTTCGTATTAGTAAGAATCAACTTGTGATAGTATGTATCTTAATCATGCAGGAAGAATTTCTTTACATTTTACAAATTAGCAGGAAGTATTACACTCGCTTTTTTAGTTACTTATTGTATACATGACGTATTGCTGAATTTTACGTTTTCATTCCTTATTCTATGTAGATGTCCTCAATTGGATATGCCGTCTCTATGAACTTCTGATAGAATCTTTGGAACGCCCTCCTGGAATAAAAATATTTTTTAAGCTGACCGTTAAATTATTAAAAAGGATAATTTTGTTAAATTTAAAACTATATTAAAGTTTTTGATATAACGATCAGATAAGTTTAAAGTAACGGGCATGTCTTGATTGACATTAATAACGAGTATATGTGCTGAGATAAAAGGGCATTCAGGGTTTCTCAGCTTTGTATCTTGACATTAATTAATTAATTAGTCCGGGAGAGTGTGATAGCTTCGAATAACATAAATTAATAAACTTCATATTAATGCATATTTCCTAGTAAATGAAATAACTTGGGTCGACTGGAGCATTATTTAGTAGAAGAAGTTCAGAAATTTATCACCATACATTTGGGTGGCGAGCCAAATAGAATTCAACCGATTATCGAGTTCAGAAAATCGACTAATTATATGCTATTATGGCCAAGCGTGTCGCTTACAATTATGTGCTTGACTCACTCGATTTGTCATTGAGTATTCTCCAATTATCTGAGAGGCATTAATAACTGAGCATTAGATTATCTGAACAATTGCTGGTTACATCCCTTAACAAAGAAAATCAAAAGTCTCACCCCACAGCTTCGGCGACAGGCCTTGTGGACTCTTGACCCCGAAAAACGTGACAAGCGAAGCGTTGCAGTGTCGGATGTTTAGTTATGAATCCAAGATATCGGTGATCGCGCGGATGGAAAGCGCAGAAGGAAACATTCTTCAGCGAGTAGAAGTAATCAATGCACGGTCCGTTCCGACTTTTCTGTTGGATGTATAGAAAATAAAATAATTTGTGGAAAGCACAATTAAAATTTGCCTCAATTTACAGTAATTAAAGAGATTAATGCTAAATTGAATAAAGATTAAAAAAAAAAACAATTTTCACTGGACCTACCACCACCTTAGCTCAAAGCAGATCAAATTCAATAATCGTTTAATCTGAAGCTCTACAACATCAAGGGGATGATCTGCGCACATAACTTCAATTCGAATAGATGTTGTTGATTAGAAATTTTAGTAACAGTTATAGTACTTATGATTTCATTTCTGAATCTTAGAAGAGGCAATCACATAAAATATTCCGAATCAAGTTTACAGATGTCCAAAATTGCGTTAAACCATGTTAAATAAAAACTAATGTCGTTATATAAATCACATACCTCAGGTTTTGAACGATCAACCATACGTAAACCCTGGTCCGATACTTCTAAGATACATGGCTGCGCTCTGGGCTCTCCGCTACATTCCCCGACAATTTTCTTCACAGCTTGACATACGACACCCGTACCTTTATGGGCTAAAGTTTCAACTGAACCCATGTACCTGATTCACATACAAATAGATTAGTTATTACAAGCTATGTTAACACAAATATTGTTTTTTTTACGCACCCTAAAAGATAACGCTCCCTTTTTATCTTGGCGTTAGCTGGATCAAAATCATTGTACTCCATATCCACTGCATAAGCTGATGGAAAAATACCTTGTTGCCCTGTCCTCAGATTGACACCTGCGAAATTATTTCATATGTATCGCGTCTCATCGTTTAATATTTATTATTCGATAAGAGATGGCCGTCTTTAGATTTGCCTGACCTTCACACCATAAATCCTCAGCTTCTTTTTGAACGTAAATTGGGTCACCGATTTCCACCTCCAGCTCGTCGTGATGTCTTGGGTTGAATTTGTGTAGGCCTCTGTGCGTTGCTTCTAACATTTCTAATTGACTGTGAGGAACTGTTGTCATATTTCCTGAGTAATTCGTGCCGCTAATACTGCAACTTGAAGTCGGAGACACTGAAAACACTCTAAATTTGAACAACACAGGTTTAAATGGGAACACGAACAAAAGCGCATTCCAGTGATCGAAACCAAATGGTACGAAATGCTTTTGAAAACAAATTTTTAATAGATGTAGTACAGTTCGGTAGACACGAAGAGTCATGCACCAGAGCGAAAGGCTGATAAGTATCAATGCAAAATTTGTGAAAGCGTAGCTTACAAAGAACGCTTTAATTTAAAAAAATTAAATAGCCTAATCTGACGCTCATTGCTTGAATGCATTGAAAAGATGTGCTCTCTATTTGCGTGAAGCATTAAAAAGAAAAAAAAATGTTATATACCCCAATTTGAAGAAAATTGTAAAGCATCCACGAATTGCACTGAAATTATCACAGTACGTCTAAACACATAGGATAGTCTGAAGTATCTACAGTTATAAAGAGACTTAAAAAATGGATTTAAAAACTTAGTCGAAACGCACCATTTTGTTGGAGTGGCGTGGGCGATAAACTCTTTGGACCCGTGTCTATGGGGGAGTGGGCAGTACTATGTCCACTGTCCACATCGCCGAGGCTTTGCAACCGTTCTGAATCAGGACTGGAGTCTTCGTCAAGAAGGTAGCCGCATTTGAGAACTAGGAGAGGGCGGCTTTGGCATCCTGGTCTGATTATCACGCCCGCAAGAGCACCTAATTCATCGGCTAAGGAGGCCGGCTGGTTGCAGGGTACCACAGTTGCTGAAAATATATATGATATTTCTGTAACTATTCTTAATAGTCACATTTTTTTATTTTATGATCAAACTGTTGTATTACGTTTTATATTAATACACATACTACGTTCTTAGTTACTTAATTTACATGCCCTACTTACAGTCTTATCAGCTTTGTAGAATGATGAAAATTAACAAATACTTTTATGTTAAATTCATTTGAACTCAGACAATTAGTTTCAATTTTAAGATATAACACTCCTGTCCAAGCTATATATGTATTAAATTCTACCTGTGGTGGGGTTGAATTGAATACATAAATATATACTGGCAGTGGCGGTACTACCATACAAGCCCATAAGCCCGGCTTGTCCCACTAAGGAGTAAAATTTATAAATCTTAATTAGCACATAATTCCCGACTAATTTATTTGAAATTTGAGCGTTACGGGAATTATGTGCTTATTAAGATTTATAAATTTTGCTCCTTAGTGGGACAAGCCGGGCTTTTGGGCTTGTGTGGTAGTACCGCCGCTGTATATTGGGTAACTAAATATTAATCTGTAGGGGACATCATATGAAAAATAATAGTAAATTACCGTCTACTGTAATACTTTTTTCATTGTCTGATCAGAATTTGAGACCAGCCTGGTTGTTTTCCACTCTGACGTAAGATATCTAGTTTATTGATGTTTTATAACCAAGTAAGGATTAGGTTTAGGTAATTATATATTCAGTTAATATTTTGTGACCAAACTTATTTTTAAAACCGTATCACTATAAACTTATTTCAAGTTTGCTTTAGTGCTTGGCTTCCTGTTGCCTGTATGTATATATTTCTTATTAACATTTATAATCATTATACGTTATATTTAAGTACAAATAAAACATACATAATTTATAAAACCTCAGCGACAAGAAGGTTGTTCATATTTAACTCCATATACATACTTATTAACATCCAAGAGATTGTGGGTAATAGTTGAATATGGGGGAGATTGTGCATTTTTGAAAAAAAGTGTAATAAGGACATCAAAAAAGAAATGTTAGATATATAACCGAATGAGAAATTTTTACGATGAATTACTTCGCTACAGCATCATCAATGAAGATAAAAAAAACATGCGTATACGTGTAAATCGCAGAGCGCAGATGCGAGATGTTTAAAATAGGAACGCAATCGCTCGCTAGCTACCTGTTTGACCTTTACCTTAACCCCCGTATATAATATACAAACACAATTCCCGTCATAACAGATTTAAAATGAGCTATCATAAATCAACTTACATTTTCGATTCTTCGGTATTTCGGGCAGTTTCCTGCGTTTCCTTTCACCATTATTGAAACTCTGATGTCGGGGGCTGCTTTGGGCATCTGTTACATCTCCCTGGTTGGTTGGTGAGGAGTCGGCGCCTCCTATTGTATTACTAGTATCCGCATCGCCAACGCAACTTGTATCTTCTTCTGGTGAGCCATCACTTTTGGACGATGGGGACTCGTCCTCTAAGCCGACGTTTGGCACTAACCTTGAACGAAACATCATAATTAAACTTGATGACATTACTAGCTGCGTGCAACCGAAGTTCCCTCAGTTCTTTTTTTCATTTTTTCACGCGACGAAACGATCCAAACAATGAGGCCCTGTTGTAACACGGGCGGCGATGGTAAATTTGCAGAAACTATGGGGTAACGTTCACTTACGAGTAAAATGACGAAGGGGCCTTTATATGCTGGGGCAATTTGTCGAATACTCGACGAAATTCTTCAAATTCGCTGTCGGCCATGTCGCCAATACACCTGATTTTTGGTTAGAGAGAGTGCCGCATGCGCGACGCACTGCTTGTTGCAGTTATCGACCGAGTCGTGGGGGTCCGAATGGATAGCAGCCGTCGCGCGCATGCCCCAAATACTTGCGCGCGCAATTTGCAACCCCCGTTCGTTCTTACGCACATTCGCGCCCCGAAGTATTGTATAATCTAGACACGATACCGTATTTTATGAATCACCGGGAAATC
>DWHO01002767.1:0-12855 GCA_018247575.1 Eurytides lysithous rurik
TCCGATGTAATTCTACTATACTAGTATAGTGTATACTATACTAGGATAGGTATATTACAGTTATATTAGTACAGCGTTATGGCAACGCTATGCCTATGCCCAAAACTATACTGACACGCTTCTCCGTCGCTGGGCAAAAGAATAAGGCAGCAAACACACTATCGCTTTTATGTTATTATTGGAATTAATCTTCCTAAACATAAGCTCGAGTCGCTAACATAATGAAACGAATCGGGAAGTGAATGATTAACGCCGATCCGATTTATCTGAAATGTAAAACCGCGATAAGCCGCAACCATCGTTGCCACAGTTGCCCGTTGGAAGCCGCGATAACTAAATCGCCCGTCGATTCTATGATGTCGACGGGCGTTTTACCGTTACGGCCACTTACGGAATAACACACGAACCTTATTGCATATAAAGACATAAAGATAACGCTCCTCCCATACCATACGTGCCACTAGGTGGGGTATATGACAGTTATAATTGAAGAAAACAATGTACGAGCTATTTCTACTTGATATTAGAGCGTAAACGTTTTATAGTTTAGATGTTAGTTCATTAGGATTTGTTCTGTAGATTTTTGCTTGCTTTTGGTAATATAGCGTTGAGCTTCTACCCAGGTGGAGTACCAAAACCTTGCCAGATTTACTGCCGAAGCAGTATAACACTGCATTATTCTGGTTTGTGGGACAATATTTCTGTTTCTAGAGGAATTAGTGAACATAACATACGACATACGAGTTTTAATGTCAGATATTTCTGAGTTTCTTGCATATAGCGGACGCAGTGCGTAGTCGATCATATATTGCAACTGCAGTAGTTCAAAGCAGTAATTGAGAATTACTGATTGGGTCGTACCGTCACCAAAAACTTTTGATAGTCACACTCCACGGTAAACATCGTGCCCATCCGTTGCTTCGTTGTAATGACAAACACATGGTTACGCTTTAAGCGTATCAACATTAGCAAGAATATCAAATACAGTTAAGATTATTTTAAAAATATACTATTCTTATGTTGTTATACATATACTAGAAGATTCTAAAAGTGAATAAAATAAAGATCCATCCATGCAAAATCTTGTTTCCTACATAATATGAAAGCAAGTAATGCGGGGACTTTTGAATGTCTCATTCAGTTTAATAGTGCTTCCAGTAAGTATCATTACTCGGCGATATTGTTTACCGCCAAGACCGCGGCTTCCAATATTTGGTTTAATGGACACATACCGTCGGAGAATAACCGATTTCGTACACTTTCTAGAATAAATCAACTCGTTGGACTCGCTTTCGTGCTGAGCGTAATTTGTTTATGTGCTTTGCGATCGATAAGGCACTGTTTAACGAGCAAATTATCGGTCGTCCATTTTGATTTTAAATCGTGCATGACTGCTACCGTAGCCTGGACGAGCCTAATCAGTCATTGCCGTACTCTCTCTTATCCTCTCTTATCTGGACTGACGTTGATGCTTTTAGCCTATGCGGCTTTATAAAGCTTCATCGGATTGCCGAATCCGTGGAAATGCCCACGAATTGGATATTCCACGAATTGGACTATTATGTCACTTATATTTAAATAAAACGAAAAAGTAATTGTTATAGCAATTGCAACTCTTGTCTATTTTAACTATTTTTTAAACATTCATTTCACCTTTGTGAGATAAACCACAAAAAATTCTTATATGTTTTTATTAAATAAACCGATCTATAAATTTGTAAATAGAGATATATTTTTCTGGTCTACGAAAGGTCTTATAAAATTATAATCGAAACTGAAAGATTGGATAGATTTAAAAAGTTAAAATGACGCGACCTTATTGATAAACACGATGAAAATGTAATTCTCTATATAAAATTATAATCTTATAAAGTGGAAGGTTCAACAACTGTAGGCGATGATACTCTGTTCAAAGGCTTTTTACTACTTCTGAATTTTGCACGAAATTACTAAATGATATTGTCTTCTGCTGAAAACGAACTTTCGGTCCCTATAATTCAACTTGCGGTTCATCAAACATTATACCAAGTAACGCAATCTTTTAAAACAAAAACTTTATGTTAAAAATGGTAGTGTTGCAGATTTTTCTTAGATTAAACCGTCAAAATTTGCCGAGCGAAGAAAACATTGTCGACAGCCAATCGAAACGATTATTTGCTTTTGTATTTATTAATTTGACTCGAACGTGAGCAGGAACTATCTTTTTGTTTTTAAAATAGATTCCCATTACTTTCAAGTCATGATCGTCTGGGAAAAAAAAACTACTCGTGTCTATCAACCTCGTAATACAAACATGTCCTCACACAACGATAATTATACCCACCTGCGCTTTTAAATGTTAAGGACATCATGGCGACCGTAATTGTCGTTGTCAACCCAACAACAGTTTTCTAACTGCAATCATCGGGCATGTTACACGGCCTTATTTATAATTTCCAATTAACAAAGCCACCGTTAATCAAACGGATGCAATTTACAGCGAGACGAGATTACTTCAGTTCTCTTGGAAGGTCGCTTTATTAAGACGGCTCTCGGCAGACGATATATCAATTATATCGAAACGTCAAATAAATCTAAGCCACTTTTGATTAATAGTCGATGCCATATTACTCATTAATTATCGTTCTTTTCATGAGTAAATCGCGACGTGTGAATATAAACCACGTCGGTTCTTACCCAAAGCGACAAATGTTGACTGCGTTTTACCAGTTGTTTAAATTTTATGTTAAAAAGCTTTGCCAACTAGCCGCAATGCAATTGGCACTGGATGTTATTGTTCTTACTCCTATTGAAAATAAATATAGAAACTCTGAAAATCGGAATAATCTAATGGCACCCAAAACTGTCAATACGGACATACTAACGTACTGCAGAAACTGTTGGCACTGACTGTTTTTAAATGGCATTTAAATTCTACTTCACCTGCTAATTTCATTATCCAACATTCATTTCCTATCTGCGAAAATTAATAAAAACGTATCACTTTTCATATACATATCCCGTATGAAACTGGCACAAATATTTTATAATTGCAGTTTCCACGGAAAAATAAAAGTTTGCTCATTTTGAAATACAACCGCGGAAATTCTTATTTACCCACTCCTCAAAGTTCTCACTTCTCGTAACAAGATTTCTTAGTTTCTTAACTTTATTAGCGTTACAGTGAAGTGTTAACAATAACAAAAAATTTAACACTAAAAGCAAATATTTTATAATACACGTTACATCATCTTTGCAATATCAAAGTCAGAGCCTTGAACGATCAAATAATTAACTTATCGCACATGGGACTTAAACAAATTATAATGAATCCGGTCGCTTTATCTTATTTATTTTTACTTTCTCTTGTTTTATGTATTCCGGTGGAAAATAAACAACTAAATATGCCATTGTTTCGTAAATGATATATTATTTCATAGTTTCTCTCGAGCAACCTTCTGTCAGTTTTCTAAACTTTTTAGAATCACTACTTTGATGGTCCGTTCGACTGGTTATTGTCATGTTTCTTTAACTTAAATAAATTAATTTCGAAATATGGGCGAAAAAATAATTGCAATTAATTTTTGTTTTTTTTTACTTTTATTCATACAATAGGGTTTTAAACCACGCTCTTTAAATTAACCACGCAGTTGAATGTAGAATACAACGTTTGTTAAGTTCATCCGTCATGGTCTTAGATGTGATTCCATTTGATGGTTTCCACGACCTTAACTAGTTGTGAATTATAATTGAAAGTTGATATATGACGACGGTCTATTTAAATTTACAGACATATGTTTGTACATGTCATGTTCCACTATTCCACACGTATCGAACACAGTTGAGTTGATAATTTAACGTGGTCTTGTTAAATTAATACACCCGCTCAGAAAATCACATAGGATCGAGATGTGCTCGTGAAAGCAAGGTACGCTACGAATCGGCTTATTTAATAACGTCCGATCAAAAAAGAAATTATATACGTGAGTCTCTCGATTCTCGATTACGGGAATTTATAAGAGCAATTCCGCTCGGCCGCCAAACAATAGGTGTAATCAAAACGTTACGTTACATGTAAGTAAACCGGACCGATAGAAATGGCCCGATGCGCATCTATTGTTTTACGTTTTTTGATATTTCTCCCGAAAATGTCAACGTAATTCATCGTTTGACAAATTGAATTACGTAATGTAATGTTCGCTTCCTAAGAAATAATGTCCCTGTATTAGACTCGGCACAAATATTCGGGAAAAAAATCCATGTGGGAATCGAACTTCCACCATGGCTCCAAGTAATAGTTTGTGAGGTGATCACTAAAACCACTACACCATCGTGCTGTTAAATTTGTCGCATAAATTTTAATCACAAAAGTTTATGTTTATTTGATTTGTAAGTTTAATGTAACATCAAAATACCTTATCGCCATATAAATAAAATAAGAATGATAAGAATTAAAATTTAACTACCATATAGTTGAAGTGATATTTCTTATTTTCATCTTTTATTTTGGAATTAGTTCACGTGAATAATGGATGCCTCCTTGAATAAACAATTAAATAAATTTTTACAAATCGCAGATAGAAAACGAAAAAATACGGTCATATTTTGACTTAAACGTTTTAGTAATTTAAGTATTTAAAATCAAATCGTCTAAGAAAACCATAATGTTATTCATTGCAGCTTTCTCAGTGCGTGATTAAATCGAAAGATCTAAATTGTGTGCTAATGCAAACATTTTGGAATATTTTTTAACTTTAAAAAGAGATTCCATAATGTTTGGATTGTTGATTCTATTTTAATATTTTACTAAAGAAAAAACATTTTTGTGCCTTTCTATAATATACTGATCAAGCAATGGTTTAATTTCGCTTTCTATAATGAGATTGTTTTATTTTTTTAGAATTTAAAGAATTTGTATGGCTGATAAATAGGTATTGTGAAATCAATTTCATTACTCACTGTTCAATCGGCCGTATAAAATGCAACGGTAAGTTATGATTGCTAATATGCCGCAATCAAACGACATAACAGTCCCTTGGAATACCGTAGTGTCATAAAATACTTTAAGTCCAACTTCAATTTCTGTCTGCGGCTGTTCTAACCTAGATCTTCGGTTACCTTAGGTACTATCCCCCTTTCTCTTCGAATCCGCAATACTGATACCACTGCGGACTTTCTAACAATAATGCGTACTGATTAATTAGACACGATCAGTATCGCTACGATAATTCACCGATTCAAACACCTCGCGAAAGTAACTGATACCTACTGCATACTTCGCCTTTGTGGAATAAGCTTTACGCTCCACGTCGTTTCTCTTGTTATGCTTAGCTGGTGCTAGGATTAAATTTTGTCTTGTTGAAATTTCTTTCGTGAGCTGAACAAAAAACTAAGAAAATCTTATGTTCTAATTATAAAGGAGGTAATATTATCAGTAGTCATTACAATAAACAAATTTACTCGATCTAATTCAACTCCGGTCTCTGTTTATCTTAATTTTATGGCGTTTTAATTGTGTTTTAATGCCCTACGTGTCGAATCCTACAGCGTCCATGGTTTAGGAACAGATTTTTAGGGCGGGCACATATTAAAAATAATAATATATTAGTCGATCTTCTTATTGCCATTTTTAAAACTATCATTTTTACAGTTCGAAACGACCTCTGGTGGTTTTTGCGAATCGATAATGTGAACAATTTTGTGAAATATCGTTAATATTATAAAAGCCCAAATATGGATCCGTTGACATCTAAAAAAAATGTAATAGTCTGTAAATAGTCTTAGCATGTAAAGGATTTGTTTTCAATCTATATAAATTAAATACGTTGCTGTTGGCTCTTCTGTAAGTTATTTCAAAAAAGTATCCGTTGCTTATATGGTTGGACTTTCAGGGTATGTGGTTTAACAAAACGTACCAGTTTTTTTTATTACTATATTCATGAAAAACAATTTTTTTTTCAAATGAAAATAAGATGAGTTAACTCTAAAATCTTTTATTTATTTAACTAACTCGTATATACATGTATATAAATGCATACTATATCACGATATTAGAAAGATGAACCTGCACCATACAGCTAACTACTAAATTTTATTAGCACGTTTTTGGCCATTTTTTTAATGAAATATCGTGATTTGATAAAACGTATGTACGCATTGTTTCAGTTGTTATATTCAATGTAAGTAGACCTAGGTGAAAGTGGAGATCATGTTGTTTTCGAAGCAGAGTAATTACGTGAAAATTTTCATTTCAGTTTTCTATACACTTGAAATATCAACCAAAATTAATTTACTGTTAAATATGAAATATGTAATAGCTGTTCGTTTTTATTTTCCCATCAAACCTCTTAACCTTTCTTTTTTTGGAAACGTTTAATATTGTTTCCTTTTTGTAAAAACTTAAAGGAATAACATTTACTTAAAAGATTCTTTTATTACCTTTTATTTATATATAATATCTAAATGTGATACCAATGGGAATTTTATAATCATTCAATAATCTTTAAAATCATTCCTGTAAAAATGATATTGCTTTTAACAAGTTTGTATTATGCTCAAATGGGGTAAGCTAATACAATCAAATTCAATTTTTTTATGTTGCATGAGAAAATTTAATACTCATAATACAAACTGTGAAGGTGATCAAAATTAAAAAAAAACGCTTGCCTACGCAATCTTCTTTCGCCTGGGCCCTTGATGTGGAAAATCATTACTTCTTTTACATCATTATACTTTTTCTCTTAACTATAAAGGAACTTGCAAATGAGTTTAACGGCTGACCGTCGGCGATTTTACCCGATAATTGCTTAGGTTTTTGTTTGACATTTGCCTAATGGAGTTCATTGTTACAAAAGTTTTTGTATTATGGAGAAATAATGAAGTTTACTGAAAATGCTTTCAAAATTGAAATTTTGCGTCTTTGTACATGGAAGACGTTCCACATTTCGTCTCGCTTTTGTATTTCCGAATAATGAGTAATGGATTATGAAACCGAACATCGCTATGGAAAATATGAAACTAGTTTAGTATTTATATTACAGGCAAAAAAATCTCGGTACCTGATACTTAGTATATCAAACATCCTAATAATGTATACATAATTTGATAAGTATAAAACAATTAGTTAATATTTTATACTTATCAAATTATGTAAAATCTAGTCTAAAAATTTTTTTATCATACAACTAACTTGTTATTTACTATGATATAAGTAATTTTAATATTGGTTGTAAAAACTAAATTACGCTACGGAACGTCGTCGTTATCGTGTTATGTTACTCGTATATTTTTCCCCATTTTGCTTTTACATATTATTCTTTTAGGTAAAAATATATTTTGATAGACTCACCTCTTTTTTGGTCTGTTCGTTGATCTTCACGTGGGTCTGCTGCGGCTTGTCCCTCAGGGGCAGGTAGCCCTCCCGGCTGTCGGGCTCCTCAGCGATCGTGCTGTCCATCATCGTCGTCGCTTCGGTGGTCGTGCTGCCCGTTTCAGAGTCCGTGGACCGCGTGTCTGGTGTACTGAACGTGGGCCCCGTCCCCTTAGCGTTATCAGCTGTCGTTGCCGCCGTTTCGACCACAGAGACCGTTTCGGTGCCCTCGCTGTTCGTATTCAGAGTGGACTCTGTTTCGGCGACAGTCGTGACCAAAGTGGTGCGTATCAACGGTCTAATAGTGTAATGTTTCGTGGGCCTACTAGTGGAAGTCGTAACCGCCCCTCTAGTCGTAGTTTGAATAACATCATCGACAGCCTTGGCCGGTTGCGTGGTCTTAGGTTCAATAGTTGGGTTTGTGTCCGTATCGAACGTTTTGTGTGTGTTCTTTTTGGTTTTCGGGTAGGTGGTCGTGTGCGACTGCGGCGGCGCGGTCATCTTCGACTTACCACCGGACTTCCGGGCGACAGTCGTGGGGCGCTCCTGATAATTGGTCGTGAACGGCTCGCCGACTGTGGTCAGAGTGGTCTTAGGGGGCGAACGGTCGGCGGGCGGGTCCAGATTGGAATTTTTCGGGGTTCTCGAGGGTGGGAAGAAGTACTCCAGGGCGGGCGGGGAGCGGTTGCTATTGCTCTGTAGCCACGAGAACGGATTAAAGTCTAGTATCCGCGGGCGGTCGTGGTCGGCGGTGGCGACTGTGGTCATGGCGGCGAGCGCGAGAACGGGCAACAGTAGTCGTGTCATGGCACCGCGTGCGCGTGCGTCCGCGGCGACGATCCGAGCGGGACTACTCGAGCGCAGTGCGCCGTCTTCAGCACCACCGTTCACCCACATCGCTCCCGCCCTACGGTCCGCAGCGCAGGGACCTCTCCGGAAAGGAAAGTACCTCGCTCATGGCGAGATGCACAGAGGTCCGCCGACACCGTTCTTTTTTTTCGCAACAGAAGCGGCGTTGTCCGCGTCCCTCGCATCTCCGTGCATCGTTATGCCTCATTCTCTAATTGTAAAACGCAAGATACGTAACCATAACAATCCGTTATTATTTCAATGGTAAAAAGTGCGGCCACGGCGTGAGAAATCGCTTTAACGTCACGCCGTGTGTTTGCTCACGTACAGTATTATTTAAATTTATTCATCTGCTCCATATTTCTCCCCCGTAGTTGTACACTTTACCGCTATTCAATCATGGACGTTGAAATTCGTTGAACGTAAAATCGGATGCACGTTTGTCACTAGAAATTTGTTAGGAATAACGTTATGATCCACCGCAAACCGTGTAATATTCGTGGGCAGATCACTTTTACACGCTCTATTTATAACAGACTTAATATTTACTAGATCCGCGTAAGAAATGATATTGTCATTTACCTTTCTATGGAGCTTGTATTTTGAGTGATGTCATAAAAACTTTTTTCATTACGAATTTTTAACGTTACTTAGATATCGTTGTAATAGTTTGTGTGAAAAACTTATAATTAAACGGAACATGACATCTAGAACATATTTTTAGAATAAACAGTGAATTTATTATGTTTTAAGAATATGTACGTTTTCCATTATTAAGTGTGTATTATTTTTATCTTTTCTTAATAACTTTTATCATCTATATACCCGCATATTGTAGTAACACATACACTACTAGTGTATATGTATATGGTAACACACACACACACACACACACAAGAATGACATATTTATTATTCTTCTATTATACAATAATATAATTCTACAATCTATATATTGTATATATACCTTTTCTTCTATTCATGATTTTGCTAAATATAGCAATACACTTATAAATTTAATTCAAATACAACGTATGTTATTAATTAATAAATACAATACAATACAATATTGAATAAACTTTTGTCTTGACTTAATAATAAATGATTATGTAACATTCCTATTGATTTCCATTATATCATTTCCATTCTATCGAAACATAAACTAGACTTCTAGTGTTTTAGCCATTGTCATTTTTTTTACCTGATGGGAAGTAATCACCGCCGACCATTGACATTTGCAGCATAGCCGAAGTTACAAATGCTTTGCCAGCCTTTCAGGGAATTTTGAAAGAAGGAGGAGAGGGGGAGCGGTAATTATGCCGATTTTCTGTGAGGTCGTGGTACTAATCCAGTTCGAGCTGCCCCATTAAGTAGCGGGAGCAGCAACGACATTTTTACGGTGGTAGAGCGTGGCTCTATCATCGTAAAAATGTCGTCATTTCGCGAAAGTAAAAAAAAAGCTTTTTACAGAAACTGGAATGAATAAACTCAAAAAAGGCATTAACATCAATCACAAAATTTCCTAATGCACCGGTAATTGTTAGAATCGTAAAAGGTGCTCGATATAAAATCGAGGTCTGTAATTATAGACCATTATGTGAACGCTATCATCTTGTTCAATAATCGACATTCGTTTTTCCGCCGAACCACTTTTTGCTTCGTCCTAAACCGCATTACAACTCGAGCAACATATTGACCCGCATTTTATCAAGCAATTGAATACATCACAATTCTACGTGTCCACGGTCAAGATCCGTTTGATTTGCATAAAACGACCGACTCACTTTCTACACTACGAATAATTGCAGGGACTGTTTTAAATTCTACGCGATACTGCGTTTTATCTCTTATGTGGAATGAAGTTTGTGCTTTTAGTATATTCGACACCGTGAAATATTTTTTTACGAGATAAGCTAATGAGATGAACAAGTCGGTGCTCGATAAGCGAGAACAACATTTAGACATGCCCTTCAAATTGAAATAGTGGTGCTGCATTATTACTTGGCGGTTTAACAACTGACAATGCAATACCACTCCAGGACTTTGCGAAAGAGTCCTACCAACTAAAAAGGTTCTTCAGTAAACAGAACCCGTCTAAACGTTCACTTCCAATGTGTCGGATGGACCTTGAGCGGGGTCATTCATGAAAACATGTGTGAGGTGACAAAATTGGGGGATTGTCGGCTAAGGGTCGTTGTGGTCCGATATGCGAACTGTGGCCGCGACTGTTTCTAACTAATCTGGTCCATTGGTATAGTGGTTAGTGATTTTGACTGCAAAGCCAAAGGCGTTCGGTGTGGATTCGATTCCTATACAGGACAAAATATTTGTGCGAGTGACACCATGAAGGTGACACTATAAAGGTTGATTGTCATAACAACTTCGAATTAACTTTAACTGTCAACATAAATATTACTACTATTTCAGTCCGTATTCATTTCGTTATAATAAGTCAGATTACTTCCACTTCTTCTATATTTCGTAAATTATTATGGAAAAAAATTATAATTTATATTCAGTAGGTTCCGCCTATAGCTTGGCCCGTATGAATTTACGCTTCCTTTTAACCAATTGTTAAGTGGAAGAGATTGGCAATTCGTCTGAAATTTTATTTGCGACATGCACATCGATGCACGCGATTTCCCCGCCAATTGTCAACCGACATTAAAGATTTTTTTTCTTATCTCAAGGTTTAATTTCGTGAAAGTGTTATAGAACTTTGATGATAAAATAGGAAAATATAAATAAAGTAAGAAATGTATTGATAAAAATAAAAGAATACTTGTTATCTCGACCCTTTTCCATTGGCAGGCAATGTCTTTCCATTTCCATTTTCGGCATAATGATTTCGAAACAAACGACGCAGTTGATGATGGCATTAAACAACTACAGGATGGTTATGTGATACTCTTGGAGTCTCTACTGAGCCGCTTCGTTTTCACCTAGCATCGTTAGAAACTACAAACAATACTTAATCACATAATGATGGGACACCTCGCTCAAAATATCCGTCCCGCATGTCACTGTCTCTTTCGTTTCTTCTCTATTATATTTCAAAATCTAAAAAAAAATTACGAATAATTATTAACGACTAAAAGACAATTATAACATATAAGATCGTTTAAATATAACACCAGATATATCTGTATGTGTTTAATACAGTTAACGAGTTTAAACTTTACGTTTATATGTTCATTTTTTGTATGCACCTTGCTAATGAAAATACACGAAAGTTCTTTTCACTACGCGCATAATTAAGAGGAATCGCAAGTTTGCCGCTACGTCATTGTGATTCTTCATCCATCGTGCATACTGCAAATTCAGTGTCAAAATGTTTTGCGTATAGATAATTAAGTGAAAATATAAATTTTATACTTCGAAATATTCGTGACCAGTCCGAAGTAACAGTTTTCTTAACATTGTTTTAAGTGCTCTATATCTAGGTCTCCATCGGTGTGGCCGCCGATACAGTTAGGGCACGACTGCTTTATAGAATTCAACTGTTATCGATTATGAGACAATTCGAAAATTGGCCGTTTTTGTCTTGCAATTGTTGCCACGATCGACCATAGCTCTCCATTAAATGTTTTTAGAGATGCGAAAAGTAATGAAAGAGAAAATAGGAATAATTTGTCATTCAATATTCGCTTTAGCGACAAATTAGTAAAATTGTTCAAGTAATCTTAAGCGTTAAATTTTAATTTAATTCGTAATATAAATGAGTATTTATACACTTTACACTTATTTTTTTTTGTTTGCAAAACGTTTGACGTTACAAATATCTATGGGCAGTAGTTATTGTTTTCCATCAGGAGCTCCTTGCTCGTTTGATCGCCAACTCCATAAAAAAATACTTGATACAGTAATGCTTATGTAGGTACTGCTTAACAAAAAATAAATAAATAGCATTGTTATCTACCCACCCTAGGCGAAGTTGTATTTTTATATACATATACTTTGTAATATGATTATTTATTAATCGTTAAGGCTTTTTGCCTGATTCCAGATATTTCTATTATTGCAATTTACTTACCTATGAAATTTTGATAAATAAGCGACACCTTTCAAGTTAATTTCAATTTGTATAATCGCCAAAGCAAAAAATATTTTGTTTTGGTGATTATTTTTAATATTTTCAAATAAAAGAGTGAAATAATTACTATGTTTAATAATTTACGTGTTATTTTTTCTTATCATTAAAATTCACACTTCCTTGTCAACTGGCTTTAATGAAAGAAGCTTATGGCGTGACATAATCTGTGCTTTCACAATTTACTACAGGATATCGTTAGAGACCACCCAAGAATCGACGGCGCCGTAGGAAATTATAAGTCTACAAACGTCCATAAGCTTACTAAATGACGCAATAAATTTGTAAAATTACTTTTTTCATAAAGAAAAATATATTTGTTTGCGATGTATCGGTAATAGAGACTTAATTATTATTAAAAAATATGAAAACTGTAAAAGATAAAACCTTGAATGTAATAAAAATTAAAATTTCAAAATTATAAATAAAAGATAAAAATCGAACAAAAACATTGAAATATGTTCCTTCTGACTTATGTAATAGATATCAAATTGAATTGTTTTCTTTCAAGCGGCTCAGCCTATGTTAAACGATCACCGCTGCTCATGTACATTCGCAATATTGAGGAA
>DWHO01002768.1:0-12854 GCA_018247575.1 Eurytides lysithous rurik
GGGGGCGGTGAGAACCACCCCGGAACGCGGGTGTACCTAGTGTACGCGGTGAGGTTTCTCCTAGCCCTAAGGCGTGGACGATCAATGGTGTGTGATGTGTTGATACTAGCTGTGTGTGTAGTGTTGATTGGCTGGACCCCAGACGGTGGGTCCGATCGGCCGTCGCCCCCTTCCTTTTCGTCCGGATCGGTTAGGAGGTTACGCGGACGACGGTTGTGAACGGGCGCATCGGCGCCGGATGGTAGGTACAAGCCTTGACCACCAGAGGGTTTGGGTGGGAAGCGGCTAGTTCAAAAAACCGCTCTGTTAATAATGGTTGCCTCAATCAAATTCGGCATAAGTCTTTTCACCGCAAGTCGAGTACCGTTGCAAAGTCGCGGTGGATTCAAATTACGCAATATCATAATAACTGAACCAACTTTGAGTTGCAAGTTGTGTGGTGGAAATCCTGGTAACTCCAGAGAGTTCAAAAACTCCGTTGGATAATTTACTACATCATCGGGATTTGTTAGGGAATCAACGGATTTGTATGTCACCAAATCGCAAGCGATTTTTGATTGAATGGTGAAATTAAGTGAGTGTACATCATTATTCTTTGCGGCGAGAATTGCTCGTTGACTTAACCAAGCATAATTCTGATAATTCTCACTAATGTTTGGGAAAACATTTTCAATAAGAGCTAATTCAGAGTCTACAAATCGGCAAAAGTCGTTGGTAAGAGTAATTAATCCAGTTGTTGCATCAACTGGAACTTTTCCACTTCCAACAGCTAACAATTGTTTGGAAAATTGTGCAGCACTTTGATCATTTTCAAGTTAAACTCTCATATTAGTGGTTAGCGATAATATTTTTACGTTATTCCATAAAGGTGATGCCTTCAGGCAAGCATTCAATTCATCTGCAGGCGTTGCACGGGGAATTACTGGCAACGTCTGCCTGAAATCGCCTGCTAACAATATCATCAAGCCGCCAAAGATGTTGTTGTTTCGCCGAAGATCCTTCAGTGCGAAGTTAAGTGCTTCAAGTGATTTCTTATGTGCCATTGTGCACTCATCCCAAACAATGAGCTTGCATTCCATCAACAATTTTCCCATTGCACTGGATCGGGAAATATTGCATGTTGGAGTATCAATTGTGTTTAAATTGAGCGGCAACTTAAGCGCGGAATGTGCAGTACGACCGCCATCTAGAAGAGTCGCCGCAATTCCAGATGATGCTAACGCCAAAGCTATGTCACATCTTATTCGAATAGTGGCCAAAATCAATGAAATTACAAATGTTTTCCCTGTTCCTCCAGGTGCATCCAAGAAGAATAGACCACCAGTATTATTGTCCACCGCTTGCATTACTGTTTCGTATACTTGTTTTTGCTGTTCATTCAGCAACGGCACATTATTTCGAACGGATTCCTGCAATGTATCAACATTATATTGCAGCTCTCGATTTAATTCTTGGTTGAATGCATCGTGCATCGATCGATTTGGCGCAATCATTCCTACTTCAATCAGTAGCTTGTTTACAATAGTCAAGCATTGATCCTCTATCAGAATCAATCCTTCATTGTAGATTTCATCGGTTATTTGCATGTCGGGATTATTCGTTCGAATGCGCAAGCGATGCATATGTCGACTTTGTATTTGTTCCATAACTGAATTGGTTGTGAAGGGAAACATGTGGTGATGATAATTGCAAACAGCGTCCGTATTTGGTACGCATTTGATGAAACAACTGAATCCGCAAGTGTTAAATCCCAATGAGAATCGTTCTCCAGCAAACCCAATAGTTGACATGCTTCTCGATATGTTTGGCATTGGTGGCCATTCACAGTTTTCAAATGCGCAAATGATTTTGGTCCACGTACATTTACCAATAGCAGTCGCAAATAAAAGCATTTATCATTTCTAGGATGAACAGTATACATGCGACCTAGCGCATCAGTGGAAAACACCTGTGGCCAATCTGGAACTGGAGTTCCTTGTTTGCGACGTTGAAATTTTTTTGTTGATTGATTCCAAGTGTAATACTTGGGCATTTCAACATACATCAGCGCCGCTGCGAATGGATCTGCTTCACACATTGCAAAGAAGCTAGTCAATGTTGTCGATGGTGGTCTCTCAGCTCGTTGTGCCGCATTACCCTCAGTGAAGTAAACTCTTTGTCCATTTTCCAAGTGCACTGCTAAATGTACAACTGTGTGATATCTTTCATGAATTTGAAATGACAATAATCGCCACAGTGCTTCATTAGTACTAACGTATCTGCCCATTTGAAAGTTGCTGATTTCGTCATTCGCATTTTCCGACGCAATACCAAACACAGCCATGTCACTGCCTTTTGTGACGTACTTGCACAAATATTTGACTGATATGGCCGAATGACAACTCTCAACGTTCACATGTGTTTTGAAAATTCGTGATAGCAGCGGCAATATGGTACAATGAATCCATTTCCGATCTCAATCTCTTGATTTTGGACTTTAACTTTGATAGTTCGACCATTATCTTCTTTTGAACGCCGACGATAAACTGGATATCCATCGTTTCCTGTGACTGTTTCAGCAACTAACGGTCGCGGATATCGTTTTGTGCACTTTCCATCAGCCATGCAAGGCGATAATGGATTTAATGCACCGCACGGTCCATGCACCATCTGTGTCGTCACAATGTCGTGTAGATGGGGATCAGTGACTGGATCAGGAATTTCAGCTGATATGATGTCATCCACTTCATTTGAATGTAATTTGTTTAACAGCCAAATTAGTATATGAGCATGCGGTAATCCACGCTTCTGCCATTCCACCGAGTACATATGACAACGTGTGTCACCAAAAACTCGATACTTAGCAAGCACATCCATCATTACCTTAAGTTTTTGCTGAAATACTCTGGCGATTATGTCATGGCGATCTTGCGGTTTTTGACCCGGGTCCAACTCGCGTTCAATTTCCATCCACTTCGGATTGCATGTGAATGTAATAAATAAATCCGGAGTTCCATAATTTCGCACGTACGTCATAGCGTCTTGAGCGTATTCGTGCATGTGGCGTGGGCTTCCGGTATAAGATGATGGGAGAATCGTCAGGCGTCCAATATTCTGAACATTGCCATCTGAATGAATAGCATCACGCAAGTGTATATAGTCCTCAGATCGTAGCTTAGCCTGATTGAATCGGATGAATGCTAAACGTTTGGTCTCAACTTTGACATACATGTCGACAGCTGGAATAGCCGACGGCACTTCAAAATGACGTTCTCCTCATGTATACGAATCATCATACGATACGCATAGTAATTCATTGAGCTTAGATTTTTGTTCGTTGATACGCCTGAAAATACAAAATTAAATGGATTGTTAATGGAAACCAATAGTAGCAATAATTAGTGTATGAATATTGTACCTGTAATTGGGTCGACCATCTTCTACGTGATGTCGTATCCGTCTTGCCCTTGCCAATAAATGATTGGATATTGTAACGCATCGTACAAACGATGTGTCTCGTTTACACGATGCATGATATTGCTTCTTCGCTGAACGACAATGTCTCGTGATTTGGTTGGATCGCCAACAATAATTGCAGCAACATCATCAACGGTGGGTGCATTGAATCTTCGCACATGTTCACCTGTTGGGGTACGATCCGCTCTTATGACAAATTTGTGCGTATCCGATGGCATTCGTTCCAATGCTGTTTTGAACATATTAACCACAGAGTTATTAGCGTGAAAAAATGCTTGCAACTGTTCAATAATTCGTCTCTTTAACTGTTGTGTTCCCTGTATATTGCACCGCACATTCAGCTGATCCACCATCGAGGAAATGAAATATATTTGCAGAAATTGATATGGTTCATCTGGTGTTGGCACCATTGAACCATGCAAATGATATATTTGTCCTTGTATCTGTAATTGCAAACAATTATTTGTTGAAGAATACGGTGTGACTTCTGGTCGTGTGATGGTGTAGTGTGTGGTGTATGTGTAGTTATTATGTGTTGCAATTGATTGTGTTGGTGTGATTGATTGGTGTGAGTGATTGGTTGTGTGTTGTATCTTTTACCTTGCAAGTCGGCATGAAGCCGCCTTCTCGAATGATATTAGCTCCAAAGGAAGTCATGCGAAAGCAGTTATTGTATTCAAGGATGCGTTGAAGAAAATGATTGGAATCTGGATCACTTCCATCGAATAATGGTTTCAGTGACTGTGGTGGTGTAAGTAATGGTTCTAGTTTGACTTTTCCACTTGCGCAGCACAATCCAGCCATTTCTCTTTTGAACTTTAATGCATTGCGATATCGGCATACAGTCGTCATTGGTCCAATATCTAAATTGTCATCATCACTGTAGTTCGCAGTGGGGTCATATTGGAATGCCAAGCGATTATATGATGCCAATGATCTTCGTGTGCTCACGCGTTGTCTCAATCGGGCATTTTCTCTTATTATATTTTGTCTTTCTTCGCTTAAGTTCTGTGAATACACTTGTTGCTGGCTTGCATGTCTTGTGCGGCGGCCGATGTTCAGACGTCGTCCTCTAGGCATTTTGGACTATGGACAGACTGGTGAATTTAACCTCAGATGCACGATCCACCTTAAGGACAAATGCCTGCTGTTGAAATTGTTTTAATGGTTTCCAATTGAACTGTTAGGAAACGAATAACTTAACCTCAATTTCACAGTTAACACAATGCCGGTTTTAAGTTAGCGTTTGACAATTAGTAGCTGTCATACAATATATCACGCACAGGCGCCATCTACTTAAAATAGTGGCGCGATCTGCTCCACCACCATGCAAAACCATATTGGTTTGTAGTACATACTATGTATCAGAGATGGCGATGTATGTAAAAAATAATCTTCCCTCATTTCCTTTTTTTTTTTAGAAAATTTTCCTGAATTTTGTTTGCTACAAACCTCACGGAGCCTGAGACCTTTCCAATGAATGTAAAACCGTGGAAATCGGTTTGTGCGTTCTGGAGTTATAGCGTCAGGAAGGAAAACCCGATTTATTTTTATATAGTAGGTTTATAGAACAATTACATTGTGAATTGCATTCTACCAGCTCCTCATAACGAAATTTTTGAATTTTATCTAGATATTCGATCCTTTTAAGTTGCACATCGTGCTTTTCCATCAAAAGCTTTAGATTGTCTTCCATTTTAGTAAATCGAAATCCCATATCATGAAGTATTTTGCGCAGAGTTTTTTCAGATCCATTATAATTTATAGCTTCGGATAATTTCGCTTTTAATGCTTTAACTGTAGGTAGTTGGTAAAATCGTAAGTGAAAATCGTAGACCATTCTTCGAACAACGTTATAATCGAAATCATCCATGTCTAAAGTATGTTGGTGTGTTCGTCATATCGGTTTTCAACTCAGCATCCATACTAAAAATGAGTACGCTCGACCCTAGTTCACTTAACAAACCCTCAAATTTCCTAACGAATGCGGGCTTGGTTATGTCAGTTTCTCCCAGGCATGTCTCCTCTATCCCGATAATCCTTTCGTGTGGGTTACACACATCACCGATCAGTCACCTGCACTGGTGCTGGATGTTGAGTATGTTTTCTTTGTTCTCAATAACATCGCTTTGCAAGGTGTTGTAAATTAGCACCGGTTCCGTAAACATATGGGACAGGTAATGCAAGATGCCTCCAGACCCTTCCGCCAGGGTGACAATAGCTCCCGACCCCTTGCTTAATCCGGCATAATACCCCAGGACCTGATGAATCTTGGAGGCGGAAGTGCTAATTCTACCAATCGGCCTTGTACTATGGTGAACCCATTTCACCCACAACGGGCTCTCCGGTTTTCCGTGGTCGATTAATGACTCATATGAGAAATGGAAGCAGTCATCAATTGGAGACATGGACTGGAGTTATACGGAGGGGGTACTCGGAACTCCGGACCTATCTATTTTCGATGACAACGGGAAAAAGGCTACTAAATGCTCGTTAATCTCATTCTTGAGATCTCTCCAAACAGAAATAGCATCATTCTCCTCGAACCGGATATCCACAGCTACCCCTTTTTTCAGGTCAATGGGGATGGACGCCCTCCAGGAGTGCACTGATTCACCTCCACATTGTGGTGTCCTCATGATCCCCTGTCGTTGGAATGTAGTCAGGTGGGGGTCCTTGGACACAATAGGATGAAGGAAAATCCTCCAGAAATAAGATTGTTTAGAGACCGTGTCAGATATGAAGGTTGTGAATGCACTGGCTCGGAGGAAAATGTCTAATTCGTTCCGGATGTATTGCGATGCAGATTGGGCAAGGACACTGGCCTTCCCACTCGTCCTAGTGATCGACGAGTGTTTCTCGACGGGGACATGTAAAACTCTTAAGATCTCCTGCATCTGGTCGCTGTTGATGATAAGATACGATAAGTGTTCGAATAGGTAAATCGGGTACTCTCTTGTTCTGCCCAAAACGAACTCCACCAACTGCTTACTCCCCTGCAGAGCCCCCACGAGCACGTAGTCCAAATTCGCATGCCGAAATTCCGACATGAGGTTGCTGCTCGCTCTCTCGGTTGATTCGTCCGTCTTGACTCCCTGAAATGATTCCAGGTCACTGTGTACCGCTGTATCGTGGGATCTAGATGTGGTTAGTTTTCTGCCGAGGGAGAGTGACATGGCGAGAGTACACACTCGGATGCTCTCGGTGAGGTTTGTCTTGCTAAGTGAGGGATGACAGTGGTCCTGGATCATCCTAGACCGATAGTGTAGGTAAGGGAGGTTAAGGGAGATAGGCGTATTAAGGATTAAATAGGTGCAATCCGGGCTATTTAGGGGAACAGAGTAGGTGTCGAACACTTGTTGTCCTCTTGTTGCTGATTCGGTTATATAGTTCTGTATGAATAGAAATATTTCCTGAAAGAATAGGTTGTAATCCTCATTTCCCCGAAGAGACCGTCCTAGAAGGTTTGTGTTGATGGTAACGTGCGTTGCCAGATTCTCAGTAAGGGAGAATAGAGCTGGCCTCTTTTGGGAGGATGCTTTAAATCGGTGTTCGTAGCTTCCTCCATAATTCCTCCCACACCAAGACGATAACGGGACTTCACTGAATTCTTCCGGTAGGTAATTTAATTTGTCTTTGATCATTTTGCTAACGAGACTGATAAGATCGCTATTTGGGTCCATTCTTTCGAGGTATGTCAGGATGTAATACAATTTCATAACTGATTTTACTTGAGGGTTCGGATTAACAACTGTTAGCTTCGGTTTAATCACCTTCTCAGGGGTAGAAGATCCCAGATATGGCTCGAACGGACCTCTTACTTTGAAGGCGGACTTTCCCTCTGTTTTTAACTTATATGACGTCTTAACCACGATACGGTCCCTCTTCCTCAGCGGGTCGGTGGAATCGAAGTCCTCCAGCTTGACCTGCTCACACGGGACAGGGCTGGTAATCCCCGTGATCGGAAATCCCCAAGTCCGTTCACGTAGCCAGAGAGCCGCTTTGAATGTACAACTAAATGTTGTCAACGCTAGATGCACCAGGTGCTCTCCAAGGACAGGCATTTCGGCGCGCTCCAACCGCTCCCTCAAGACTTCGACTGCCTCACGATCTTTCATCTTGCCTAACGAGAAGATGGTCTCCTCCCTTCTCTGATCATTCTTCATTGATCATTATATTAATTGTCTAAAGGTTCGAAAAACTTCCTATCAACTGGAGCTGGACACCCTCGTTAGAGTTTCTCAAGATCTCGTGCGCTAGATTGGCGACATAAGGTCGCATCGTTGTTAGAATGTTGCAAAGGGTTTCCAGGTCGGATCGGTCGGCCCCTAACAGCCGTAGTACCTTCGGGTTAGTTACATAAGTAGGCAGGAACTCCCGCGCTTTTCTTTCGAAGTTGGGCATTCCGACCAGATTAAGACTGTAGATGTCCTCTACGAGCTTTACCGGGTCGTGGTTCGCCTTTGCTTGACAAGGGATTAAGTGGAGTATGATATTGTAGATTTGAGGGCTTCTCTTTCGAATGGTATCCAGAACTTTGAGCCAAATGGTTAGGGGGTCCGGACATCATCGCTGGCTGTGTTGATACATGTTGGACAATGGCAGCCCTCCAAGAATGGAGGGGATGTTTATCAACGCGCACAGTTTGTTGGTTTCCCGTTTCTTGAGGTTTAAAATGCCTTTCCTCTTGAGTGTGTTACCCAACTCTAATGAGTATATGAAAAATGGAACAACTGGAGACAATTAGTTTCTGGGCATATTTTCGGTGGTTGTGGAAACGCCTGTAATTAGAGATTGGAGAGAAAGGAACCCCTCGTTAATATCAGGGATTAGTCTGTTTATTCTCTTCAAGCTATCATCGATCCGGATTGACTTGTAATACCTAACCTTGGAGTATTCGAACAAGTTTTGGGAGTACCATGTTTCTTGAAGTTTTAGAGATAGCCATGCGGACTTGAATAGGTAATCTAAACTATTAAGAAGGAGTCTAATCTTACACGTATGACCTGGTTGTCGCCCTGCCCCGTTACTTCTCCCTTGATATTACATTCCTCTAGAGCAATCTTAATGATCATAATTGTTGTCAAAGTCCATGCTTTCTGTCTCACCCCTTCAAACCTCCCTAATTGGTTATAGTGGCAGTAATCCCCTGCCAACGGTTCTCCATGGGGGCCGATCTCTGGTGGAGTGAGTCGTGAGCTAAGAAGAACCATGCATCGATTAAACCACAAGTGTGAATCGGAATAAAGATTAGTTTTCCCGTGGAGGCTGTCGAGCTCCTGAAAGATGTATTTATTGAGGTCATGTCTATTGAGCTGGTTCTAAGAACTCAGATCAAGGTTTAGGTTTGCACTGCCCTTTTCCTTAATATTTGAGGCAACCTTGTCCATCCTTTTTGCGACTTCTAACTCAGTGTCTGTCATTGTCTGCTCCTTGATGTAAGGAAGCACGTTGTCACTGAGCCATTTTTCCATACATACATGCATGAGTCTCATCTCATAGGTTTGTTTATAGAACCCCTTTATATTGAGCTCCCTTTCTTTCCTACACAGTTGGACGATGTCGTCTCTCTGGTGATTGTAGAACATCTGTTCCTGATGTGAAATCTTTCTTGCTAGTTCTCCCTCATCCCCTTTGAGGTACCGGGCTAGAACCCTGGGTTCGAAATTGGACTCGCTTCTCGGTTTCCTTTGCCGGTAGAGATGCTGGAATGCGCATTGGTCATACGGGCGGTACCACTCGTCTCGCGGGGGTGAGCACGCGGTGTCCTTTAGCAGCTCTTTCTCGTCGATCTCAAGGCTCATGTGGTGATTTTTGATTAAACGAACACTTTCCCAGGCAGATAGCGGGACAGTCTTAGCCTCATTCACCGTCAAGATTCTGTCGTCCTTGAAATACTCGGCTAAAATGGGGTTGGGAGTGCCAATTACAATATGCCCAGGGTAGTGTTCCTTCTTCCGGAAGAAATTGGTGAAATACGTTTTCCTGAACATCCATAAGGTCTTCCGGGCAATTAGATCATCAATTGGAATATCTTTTTTGGAATTGGTTCTCAACTTTTCTATTCCCTCCACATGGATGAAGCACCTGATGACCATAATTTTTACTGGGGTTGGAGAAGTACAGCGAGACAGGGACACGAACATCTCTATTGCGAGATACCCCGTCGCATGCCATTAAGTAAAGAATTTCCTTAACATCACGCCTATCAAACTTCTCGGTTAGATCCTCCTCAATAGCGTCCTTAAGTTGGGTAAAACCTAGGTGCTCTATGTCGTCTGACACTGCCACCCCAATACAATAATAGTCCCAATTTTTCATTATTTCGTAAAATTTATTTTTGTATTTCCCCCTCAGCCTCATAATACTCCTATGAAGTTTCTCATAATGAGAATGAAGACCCGGAATCTCTATATATTCCTTCATCAAGATGTGGAGGTTTACATAAAACCTTGTCTGAAGATTATCCAGAATACACATTATCATTGTCGTGGGATACAAGTAGAACTGCCCATTATTATGGATCACAGTTAATTCCTTTTCCATGAATATATCGTTCGAGATCCGATAAAATTCGCCCATAGTGTGCTCTGTGTTGGTGATTTGGCTTTTTATATGTTCGACCCTTACTTTAGACCTATAAAGTTCCTACTATTATGGATAAAAACTTGGAACCTATTCAGCTCTAGATCCAAGTCCATCAGGGTGCCATAATAGCTCTCGTGATGGATCTTGGTATTCTAGGATGCAGCCTCATACAAAACTCTCAACGAGAACTCGGGCTCAACCAGAGGCACTACAAACCTAGAGACCGCGACAGTCTCTTCCAACAACGCCCAACAACACCCGTCATAGTCGGAATATGCTCGAATGTTTTGGAACCTAGTGTTTAGGAGTTCTTTCAACCTAGTATGCCTCGAACAATAAAAGATGTCATACTTCAATATGAACCTAACTTCGTCGTCTGTGATTGGGGAGTTGAGGTGACCCTCGAAATGACAAACTTGATTATCCATCACTATGTCGTGTGTCGGGTTTTTCTAAACCTTTCAGGGTCCTATGGGTGCGGCTGAACTACTCATGGGGTAATGCTGTACTTGATCTGGATCCTGGGACTCATCGGGGCAAACCTACTTTCGAATAGAATCCAGGAGATAGACAAGTGAGGCTTCTTTTCCAAGACGATACTCAGTCGTTGAGCTACTGAGCGAGCCTCGAGATAAGTCTCCAGTGATACAGGTCTCTTATTTATTACGTATTCCATTGTACTAAAGGCAATCCTCTGCCCCTCATCAGTCAGGATGTCAGTCTCTCTAGCGACTCCAGAAATGGTGCACATGATCCCCGCAGCGGTCAGGGCCTTGGTGAGGCAGTCTAACTCTGAAGAGAATATCTCCGAGAGCTTAGAGGACATTCCTGTAAGGGAATTGGGCTGGGGTCTTCCTGAAGGGCCGGATGGTCGCAGATGAGGACTGGGGCCAGTGGCCATCTTCTGATCCTCGTTCTTCGTAGCGGAGGGTTGCCGGAGTTGATGAGATTTTTCCAAGAATGGGATTGTGGGAGGATTGCTTTAACTAACTGTGACTAGATTGATTATTATGTCGTGTGTCGGGTTTTTCTAAACCTAATAGAAAGTAAGTGTCCTTGTGGTTCTACTCTGAAAGGGGTTTAGGTTAAGAAGGCACCTCAAGCTCTCTGATGTGTTGCATGAGAGTCTCTCTCCGCTGCATCTTCCGACTCTCTCTCCTGGTGGAGAATTGATCGATAATGTACTTGGAAGCCCACAGAAGAAGAGCCACACATATAAGACCACCGATCTCATATAATCCTTTAACTACCTTGTCGTCTCGTTCTGCTTGCTCCAACAGAGTCTTTGACTGTTTCTCTCTGAGTTCGGATTCCTTGATCAATTCATCTAACCTCTTGATTAGGCTCGCTAAGCTGGAATCAGTCTGCTGTAGTTACGATACGAGGGTCTTCTGCGCTACGCCTATTGCGGCGGGGCAGGCTACGGGCCTCGGGGCTATTCCCCCATTACCCGGGCTTCGTCTCAAGTGGGCTCGGGCCCACTTGGTCAATTTATCGCTCACTGGCGACTCACTATAGCGGGGTGTATTTCACTCCTCCATAGTCAACTGGATTACCGCCGTGGCGTGCGGAGAGAAGCTCTGCACTGCAACGGCCTTCGGTGGTTGACTACTGTACGTTGGGGCTCAAAGCTCGAGTCGGACTCCCCTTCGTCCGACTCGGACCGAGCTCACAGTAGCAGTTCTCTAGGGAACGGGCGTCCGTCAGGCGGACGCGCGTGCAGCGGCGCGAAGCCGTTTAGATGGGTGTGTGGTCCATTATCTGCGCGGTCGAACATACGCCGCGCGATACGGACCACAAACTCCTTCACAGTCTCGACACGCAAATCGCGTGCGATCACGTCATTCCTGACGAATCTTCCCGCGCCCACTATTGTGCGCAATGCGAGATTTTGCTGGGCCTGCAGCCGATTACGCTGGGTTTCGGACGCAAACATATACCACGCTGGTGCGGCATAGGTTAAACGGGATCGCACATAGGCCTTATAGACGGCGAGCTTGGTTCGGATTGGCAGATGGGAGGCCAGCACAGGATATAGGACCGCTCGAGCTGCTTTGGTGATGCGAACCACTTGGTTCACATGGGGAGCCAAAGACAGCGAGCAGTCGATTGTGCATCCGAGGTAAGTCACCCTTGTCTGCCAGTCTAAGTGCTGCCCGAGTAGTGCAAGCCTTACCGGAGGTGCAAACCGGGTGGACATGAAAGCGGCCGTCTTCCCAAGGTTTATGCGGACACGCCACTTATCAAGCCATTCCGGCAACAGGTCCAGCAGTCTCTGCATTCTACGGACTGCCATGTCTTTCCTACGGGAGGAAGCGAAATACGCGCTGTCATCCGCGTACAGGGCTAGTTCGACACCTCTCTCCCCGTCCCGGAGGTGACCCTCTAGGGTGGGGAGGTCATTGGTGTAGATCGCGTACAGAACCGGCGACACGCAGCTCCCCTGAGGTACTCCGGCCCGGATATCCCGTGTTGCCGAATTTGCGCCGTCTACCGTGACATAGAATTTTCTATTCCCGGAGTGCCGCGGTGTTGATTGGCTGGAACCCAGACGGTGGGTCCGATCAGCCGTCGCCCCCTTCCTTTTCGTCCGGATCGATTAGGACGTTACGCGGACGACGGTTGTGAACGGGCGCATCGGGCGCCGGATGGTAGGTACAAGCCTTGACCACCAGAAAGTTTGGGTGGGAAGCGGCTAGTTCAAAAAACAACTCTGTTAACTTTTTGAAATGTTGTTTGATTGTCGAAAGCCTGCAGTCGGAGTGCAGGTCGACGTTGCGTTGATACCATTCGGCACCGGTTGCCGAACG
>DWHO01002769.1:0-12854 GCA_018247575.1 Eurytides lysithous rurik
CTTTTCAGGCAATCGGGTGATCAGCCCGTAATGCCCTAATCCAACTAAGAAACAACAACACGAAGTCATTGCCCTCCACGGGATTCGGACCCACGACCTCCGTTTTGTAAAGCGCGGGCCTATACCACTAGGCCACGGAGGCAGTTAAACGTCGTCAAACAGTAATATGCAATCAGTGCTGTGTGCCGGTGTTCAGTAATATTACCGGACCGATATGATGTTATTAATGGGTAGTGGTGATCACTTACCTTGCCACCAGATGGTACTTAGGTGGTGGTGAGAAGCTTGCGCGATCTTCTCCATAAAAAATGTAAATGTAAAAACTACCAACAGTTTACAAATTATTCAATAACGATTCAATAAAAAATCATTCCGCCGAAACGCATGTAGAAAATCAAATTTGAAATTGCTTAGGACTAATACTTAAATTGATTTATATATTTAACCATGAATCACCTCGGTCCTTTGAAACTTTGATTTTAAAAACATTGATATTTAGTTAGAAAACTAACCGTCAACTTTGGCTCCTTTACTAAGAAATGGACCTTAGCCATTCAAATAGTTTTTATTAGCTATCTATAAAGTCTAGCTTTCTGTCGCTTCAATGAAACTTTGTCTTCTATAGTCCGAAAGTCCTACCGGACCACTGAGAAAATTGGAGTAATTGTTATGATGATATCTTACAGTGATAAATATCTGCCACAGTCGTCCATCACATGACAATGAACTAGATGCCTTTTTGTGCTTGATTGGACGTGCGATAAACGTAACATTCTTGGAAATCACGACCGACGGATCTTAATAATTATGTTTTCTTACGACACGACTCTTATATGTCAGACAACTTAAACGTTACGTTTATGTCTTCGTTATTGATGGAGTAAGTTATTTTTACTGATGTTATAAACTTGAAAGCGTGTTTGGTCTGACTATATCCGGACTTGATATTTCGCCCAACTGTATTATTTGGAATGGCCTAAAACTATTTTGTGACACCAATTATCAAACATTAAAGATTCGACCAAAGCTATTTGCACGCTTAATAATTTTATAATTAGCTTCAAACACCGATTATATTTTTAAAGAATTTTTGTTAATTTTATAAATGTACGCGTGTGTGTAGATTACTTTGTTTTTTAGCTGCGCAACAAAGGAAAAAACGAAATGATATTTTTGCGTAGATAACTTTTGGGGCGGAGTGACGTAGACTGTTATTTATTTCAAACAGAAAAACACAGAAATGACGTTAAGTCCAAATCTGCGCTAAAGCATAGTTTCTTTACAAAGCAGGCATGTTTTTAGTTTTAATTTTATAACTATGGCACGCATAATGCATGCATAATTCTGAAGACAACATCGCACATTCTAACAGACAAAAAGCGTAATAATTAATTAAGGAAAATCAATTAATTACATTAAAAATTACATCTGTGGTGAAGACGTGTGATCGAGATTGTTATTTATTATTATTTTCTCAATGTTGGGTCTTAAAGGAAATAATTTTGATTAACTCAAAATAATGAATACACTGACAGTACAATGTACAATTATACCAACAGATTCTACTGGTTCCTAATAAAGTTCCACGACGTGCTTGCCAGAAATGTTGAGGCCACGCAAAAACTCGAACGAGCAGAACTAAAGAGAATTTATGTTCTGTTAAATAACATAGACAAAAAGGATTATCTATGATTACTAAGATTACTATGTTACCTGTATGTACCGTACAATATATGTTCGTATAAAGGCTTAACACCAAACTATAACTTCACTTTCGTCCAACTTATTCTTAAAAGATATACACTTTTTTGCTTAGTTTTTCATCTTACCTCAGTTTTTAGTGCGGACAGCCGTAAGACCAGTAATAGAATAACAATTGACTGATCCGTTAGTGAAGTGGTAAGTGCAAAGCCTTGTATTTAAGCATCCATTTAAATATATATCAGTGATCTGATTACTGTAGTACGAGCCTGGATATTTATTTATCTGTTATTTGTAGGTTATAATCAAATTATAGGATAAAACGTCTTGATCAGCGCCGTTCTAAAATAATTTTTCAAGGCTGCCTTGTCTTTGACTATTATTCTCCCTGGTGGGAAATAGTGGTGTAGTTTAGGGTGATAAACGCAGCCGAATCTCTAAAAAATATAATTAAAATAACAATTCATAGATCTAAATTACCTATTGGCACCTTGCCAGTACAATCTATTCGTATGCCGTGACGGTAAACAGCATGACGCTCACTTAAGCACATAAAAGGGCATAACGGGATGTCATGTCCCTAGCGTTATGCCAACTCCTCTCGCGAATAGTATACACTTAGTTGTTACTCCGTTAGGTGTCTTTCCATCCGACTATAGTATACTTGAGGCATTCACCTCTTGTATGCGCACTTATTTGTTATGTACATCTACGCGTATATATATTTTTTATATTATATTTTTACTGAATGTCATCAACAATAAATTCTACTGCTTCCAAGTTTGATGTTTCACATCTAACCATCTCTTTGCCATCAACTTTTTTTTTAATGATAACAATATAAGTTTTCTTTTTAACTTTTTTTTTCTTTCGATTGAGTCTGTCCACAGTTCTGTAGCTACCATCTCTGAAAAATATGTTTATCTTTGAGATATGCTACCGGTAAACCAAATTGAAAGGGCTTACATATATAATATCTGTCCTACTGAGTCAGGAATCAATAGTTGTTCGCGGCGAGAATGCGTAATGATGTGGCCTTGCACGAACTGTGTCATGCAACGGTACGCCGACCAGCAGTGGAAAATGCGAGCGTCGAAAATGTAAACAAAACCTAAATTCGCTTATAACCGTAATTACTCTCGTCAGTGACAGGATATCATGTAATAGCTGCTAGGATTTATTCTAAATACCAATTTGTATTTATTTTAAAGTACGAAATAATATATTGTAATAATTTTCCCCGTTTCCCCATATTTTTAGCTCTTGGAGCCCGCTTTGGATGTGCTTTGGAGGAGGCTGCGGGGGACGGGTTGAGAGTGGTGTGGGCTTTTTGTCCTCCGCAGCCAAGGTGGAGTCACGGGGGAAGAGGAGTGTCGGTATTGCGTAGGCTGCTCTCCCTATCGTCCGCGACTGAGCGGGGTCGCACCGCGGATGCGGCGTGGTGGGGCCGCGGGGGGAGAGGAGTGTCGGTATTGCGATGCGCCGTACTCCCTACCCTCCGCGGCCGTAACATGGTGTGCGGCGGAGCCCACGACCAGGTCCGCCGCTGGAACCTGGGACCTGAGCTTGTGCCCAAAAGTGGCAGGCCAATTCCTAGCTCCCATGGTCTCCAGCCAGCGGACTCGGGGGGGTCGGTTGGCCATCTCATGGGAGGCCGAGTAGGGAGGCGTGCCGCATGTTCCAGCACGCCTTACCTGAAGAGGAAACGGGTTGCCGAGGGGCACCTAGAGGAGGGGCTGCGCAGGCGGCCAGCGCTGGCAGGGTCGCGGAAGTGTGCGAAAGCGTTCCCGTGACCCTATCTATATGCGTCTAGGTGGAACATCGTGGGGGTTTTAGTCGGTGCGAGTCCGACATAACCCGTCTTGCCCCCGCAAGGCCGGCTATGGGTAGGCATTTCCCCCACGTAAATAAAAAGGTTAGGTTAGTTAGAAGATAAATAGAAGAGACGAACAAATCGTGCACCTAAAGTAGTGCGTCCCATACAGAATCATGGCCCAGCGCTGTGCTGGTCACCAAGAGATTAAGGTATCATATCGCTATGGCCAGTAGTACACTGCCAACATTGCTCTTCGAACTAGAACACAGTGGCGCTAACATCGTTGCTGGCGTTAGAATTACTGACAATGCAGTGTTATCACCCCAGACCGACTCTGCAAGAGACTAAGAAAAGTCATTACCATTTAGAGAAGTAGTAAGTTTTATGTTTAACCGACGAATATTTTTGGACGTTGATCACATGAACATTATGTAGAAAATATGCTCTTACAAAACTACATCTTAATAATTTCTGCGTCATCGAGGTAGGTCGTTCGTTGTATTTTTAATTGTGAGATTTTGTGCAGCGAAGTTTATAGTTAATTAATCGAAACTGAAACAATTTTTCTGTATTTCTATTATAATTCCTAGAAAAGTGGTTTGTGCATTCAATGCCAACGGATGTGTTGGAATCGGATTTTAAAAATCTTATAGATAAATTCGAAACGCAGCAGTACGTTGATATGGTATTGGGGAATCGAAGAATTTAAATGTTCTTCTTACGATGTTTTGATTTTATATTTCTGACGATCAAAATTTTGTCTTAGAAACATTTAGGCCTCGGGCACAAAAAACAGCTTCTTTAAAGTCGTTTCATATTATCCTATATGTATCTAGATTTTTGCTTGTAAATGTAAAAAATTATTGAAGTCGTAAAAAAATAAGTTGGATCCATAATGTACCTATATAAAATGATTTCGAAAGGTATCGCCGAATCTTATTTCATGCCGGAGAAGATTTTGTAAGAAAATCTGTCCCAACAAATCCTTTACGATTGCAAAGGGATTTGAACATATAATTCTATTTCGAATATATCTGATTTGCGATTTGAACTCAGCTGTTTTAATAAAGATTTTTGATTTACGATTAGAAAGAATATAAAATAAAAATAAATTTAGTATTATTAAAAGTTTAATTAATAAATTAAGTAACTTAAAGATAACAAACAATAAAAAATAGTAAGTCAGAAATATGTATTACAAAATATATTAAACTCTTTAATATTTTTAAGTGCGTGAAGAATTATTTAATATCAATAAAAAGGGAAAATGGTTAAAGCTAGACTTAAAACTAAAAATGCTTTCATAGATTCCAAACTATAATCGTCAGTATCTATAAACTATGGTGGTTTACATGGTGTTATGATTTAAGGGCAATGTTGTCTGTAATCATTGCATCATTGATTGTCTTTACAAATGGATTAAATCATGGCTTTGCCCTACTCGGCTTTACTGACGAGGATTCTAATTTCATATCACTTTTATGCTTTTGTATAACAAGACTTAAACTTAATCTACGTCACAGCTCGTCCCAGAAACTTCTTGCTCTGTATCAAAGATTATTTTTAACCGATGATAACCTTACTATGTAAAGAAGGACCAGGAAAAAAGAAGGTGGCGGCTAGAAAACGAAGGAGTGGGCCAAAAGCTACCTCACTCACTGGATAGAATGAGAGGAGGAGGTAAACGAGCAAGCGGCTAAACTGATAGTAAGCTGCCCATGGACATTCACAACTTCAAAGAAATTGCGAATGCGTTGCCGTTCTTTAAGGTTGAGAGGGAAAGGGAGGGGGAGAAGGGAGTGGCCTTTCGGCTACCACTCATCAGACGTAACGCGGAAACACAAACGCTTCTACATTACGCCAATTTTCTGTGGAGTCGTGGTATTTATCCGATTTCAGCCGGCCCATTCAGTAGCGGCTGGATCTGCCGCGTGGCTCTACCACCGACAAAGTCTCTTCTTACCATTGCCATGCAGTTTGAACTGTTAACTTAAATCAAAAAGAAAATTAAGAAATAATGGAAAACATAATCAAATTTTAGCTTCATCAAAGTGACCAACCATCTTTTTCTTTAATAATTTTCTTTTAGCGCAAATTTTAGGAATTCTATTAATTAACTTAAAAAAAAAATAAATAAATAAAATAATATATACTAAAGCACACTATATTATAACGAAAATTTTAATCGATTTAATTATGTATAGTATTTTTTGGTGGTAGTTGAGCCACGGCAGCTCCCGTAGTCCCGTAGTGACGGGTTTGGCCCATTTAGCAGTGGCTAAATGGGCCAAACAAAGTCATTACCGAAGAGAAAAGAGGCGTATAATGGAAGTTTATGTGCATTCGCGTTTCATCCGGTGATCCCCATTCCTTCCCTCCCTCTCTATTCCTCCTTCCAAACCTTCCCATCTTAAAGGCTGGCAACGCATTTACAGGTCATTTGATGTTGCTTATATCCATGGAGATCGGTGATCTCTTACCATCAGGCGATGAACTTGCTCATTTACCTTCTACTGTATAAAAAAGCAATAGATATGTCACAAAACCTAACGCATCTAAGTCATAAGTTGTGCACATTATAAATCCAAGTAATAATTTTTCAAATTAATTTTCTTAAAACAACGATACAAAAGTTAACAAGCATCAGCATTTTTCATTACACATTACAAACCCACCTTATTTATTTCACCCATATCCAAATGACAAATTTCAAAAATAATGTTCTTACATTAACAACGTTCGATACAAAAGCGAACAAACATTTCAATTGTTGCATTTCCTTTTTGTTTTTAGCACAAACGTAACTTTGCCGTAAAATCTCGCAGTACATTAAACGTACAATGCTCGCTCACTGCATAATAACAAAGCCAAAGAAAGATCTTTAACACAAGTTTCTATTCCATAATGAAATGCGCCATTTTCAATTACGCAACCAAGCAAATGTCTGTCGGTGAGTTGTATTTAATGGCGCTATATTATGAATGTCTTGATTCCGCAAAGTTCATGATAATGAATTTTGATTTTATTCTGCAAACCTAATTTTAACCATTCGTGGACAGGCAGTATGTGATACTAAAAAGCAGTTAATTTAATTTGGCTTTAATCATTTACCATGTTTAAAATGAAAACGCCATTATAATTTAACTGTAAATGCAAATAACGATGGATTTAAGATATAAGGGAGCATAGTTGCATCTTAATGCTCCCAGCCAACCTCACCTACCCGTGGTGCATCCTGCTAATTAACGAACGAGACTCTGGCGACCAACTAACAGCGGTATGACCATTCTTTTGAGGCGTACCTTAATGGCATAGATCAGTGACGAGCAGCGGCGTCATCGGTGCGAGGAGTTACATCTTGCGATTTCCAACCAGCCCAGTGTAGATATTATGGGTAAAAGCTCTATGGTATTCATAAATCCGCAACGATTCCCAGTTCTCGACCGTTCTTCGACCCGCTATACGTGACCAAGGCAGCGGACAAGGTAACGGCGGGGCAGTTATATACTTTACAGACCAACCATCCCATAGCGGCGTCACGCTCTTGGTCCACAATGGCCTACCTGACAACGTTTTAGAAATCTTCAGTGTGTCGACAAGAATGTAGGTATAACCTCAAGGTTATCCAGGTGTATACCCAGACTTTGGCACACTTGGGTGATGAAGTGGCAACAATGTAAGATAATATATCTAAGGCGTTGCACATCACCCAAAAGGAACACTTCAACGCTAAAGTGGTAGAATATGTTATCGGCGAATCGGTAAAAGGACCACATGGATTTAGAGTCAGAAATGATAGGGAACAAATGTTTATTAACTTCTTAGAGAAGGAGGAGGGGGCTGTTAGGGCTGTGCTCAACAAACTATTTCTTTCAAAAAAAGCAACGCCCCGATAACTTAACAAGAATCCAGATAGGATTCACTATAACGAACAAGTATTTAGAGATGTCTCCGTAATCAGTAATTGTAATGCCGAAAGTAATCACCAAATAGTACAAGACACCTAGATATTGACTACAAGGTAAAACGCGTCCGTCTTATGAAATCTCTACTCAGACCTAATACTGAAAAACTGGTTCACTGCCTCGAAAACTACAATTGATCCTGACATCGACCAGGAACTCGATCAAGGTGGGAATCATCCGGGATGAGGGGGCGAAATTCTATCAAACGCAAAACACCGGTGAAAGGTTTAAAGTTTCAGAAGCGACGTGATTCGGCTACCAATTCGTCAAATCTAAAGAAAAACATCTTTAAAGTTTTCTATAAAAGAAGCGATCAAGTGAAATCGGGGGTTGAAAGTCTTTGCCCAGCTTAATTAAGGGCCGCTAAAATTTAAATCATCTGTAACAGATGTAAAGGCGGTATATATTGTTATAACACCTCAAATCCCTGATAGATGAACACAGCCTAGGACCAAGCAAATTACGTGTGGCACTGTGTAATTATGGACAGGCGTATCGCTTACCAGACATAAAATTTAAGCAATTGATGCACTTAATTACTGGAAGAAACCTAAAATGGCGCTAAACGTTTATTAAAAAATTTATCAACATTTAGCGGCGCCCGCTGGACTACCAGGACATCGTGGTACCATCAGGTCAAATAAAAAAACGAAAACCGATGGCAAACTGGGCGGACGCTATAGCAAAACTAGCGAAAGTTCGCTTATAGAGGAGGACGCTTGTACTAAAAGATAGGAACGTTGGACGTATCTGGAAGATACCTTTACCTTCAACGAGGGAGAAAAAAATATATGCAAACAATTACAATTATAAGTCGCGACAAAACAACTCGTATAATTAATTAATTAATTACACGTCCTATGTTAATTTATTTTACATTATTTGTATTTTATGTCAATTTAATTAAATATCGATATATTAATTATAATGTTTGAATTAATTTAAATTAAATTGCTTCTAGCTACCTAATCTTTCTATATCTTTTTATTAATTTTATTAATATGATTACTTTAATAAAACTTTCTTTACTATACTTTATTAATTTGAATGTTTTGAAAGCAAGAAATAAAGGCTTATCTTGTTTATTTATCGATTCACAAGCGTAACTTGTTGGTATCATCCCTTGATGTCGTAAAATAAATTATGTAAGATATAAAATTATTTTCGGTATTACTTATTACGTACGTACAATATCCAAATTTTTACTATAATGACGATTGATTGAAATTTTATCAGAGTTGTTATTGGAGTAAGGATTCGATTAAAAGGCTTGTTAAAAGCTAACAATGTGTTGTGAATTACTTTCTTTCCATAAAAACTCTTATGGTAATATCTCAAACTAATAGATTAACTAATAAAGAAAGTAGTAAAGTTAGATCTAGGCCGAATAAATACTGATTTTAATGCTACACCTGTTAAGATAGGTGTAAAATTAAAAGCAGTATTTAACAGTGTCTATTACATTGGACTAAAAATTAACACATGTCACATTTTTGTGAGCGCGTCATATCAAGGGTTTATAAAACAAATGTAATTAATAGTGCTGGATCAGCAAAAAGCTCGATAGGGCTATGTAAAGGCATTATGAAAACTCCTCCCACCAAAGGTAAAGTTTGATTGAGTTTATCCAACTAGAGTCACGAGGACGGATATAATTCAAACGAATTTACGTCCACATTAATCACTTTTGCAAGTCGACTGTTATAATTATGTTTTGTCGAAAGCCTTTCTTTGGTACGTTATTTCGTGGCAATATTTATTAAGGGACGACAAAATAAGTAGAACAACAAAGAAATTATTCGAAATACGATAAAAAAAATACGATAGACCCTATAAACGAACAAATAATATCTGAAAGTACATTTAATTTTTGATAATTTAAATACGCTCATTTACAGACTTCTCCTCTTTGAACTACAAAAACAACTACAAATTTTTAAGGGTAAATGTTTAGTGTCAATACTTTCGTTTCTGTGAAAAAATACCTAATACAGCTCAAAACCTTATTATATTTACAATCCTATTTTGCGAAGTTTTATAAAAGTTATTCAATTGGTTTCTTCCTAAAGTTAAAAGAAAACTATCAGTGAACTCCTCTTAATCAAGCTTCATAGGTTTGTTTTACCTGAATTCAACATAATTGTGCTGCACGATGACGACAGCGGCCAAAGTCAACTTTTGTCCGCTGTCTTTCTACCTATTCCAATAGAGGGATGAACATTTCTCGTTCTTTAATCAAAATATCAAAGGTTCTTAAAGCAAGCCCAGCATTTATAAGCACGCATACGACAGACTAGTTGAGTATCATGTGAGTATTAGTGTAAATCGTAATCAAAATCCCGTGAGAAGAGGAGTTGGGAAGTGGTCGAGAATGTAAATAAGCACTGAGGGCATTTTTGATCACAGCAATTACAATGTTGTGGAACTTGTTACCTACGGACACCTGCCCATATGACGTACATACCACAATCCTATCTTACTCTAGTTACAGCAAGACCTTGGAATCGTGGCGTGTGAACAATACTTTTGCTGACACCAGGAAATCGTCACCGTGGATCTATCTTACAAAATTACTTAAATTTAAATGATGACTATCTAGTATCTTTTCTGCTGTCAACAGAAACTTTATACTAACTACTAATATTTCGACGACGTTGAGTTAATTACGTAAGTGGCCGCTCGACGAAAGTTTTAAAAAAAAAGGCTATTTTGTCCCTGGCAGACTTTCTTAATGAAATCTTACAAAATTACTTAAATTTAAATGGCGTAACACGGCCACAACGAATTTCAGTAAGCCACTTTTTACTATCGAAATTAATGGTGCAGAGTTCCCATTGATTTTCTTCCAAAAAAAAAAATATTAAGCACATCTAATTCGGCTTTTATTCCACTTATTATTCAAATCACGCGTTGGTCTGCTATTAATGGCCGTCAAATACAAACTATACGACGCAGCTTGTTCAAATTTTGCCAGGAGTCAGCTGACAGATGCCTTAACATGATGCGTTAACAAGAGTAATGTTAGTAAAGCGGCGGGAAATTTAAAGTCACGTACTTATTGACCCGCCCTCGTATTTAGGCGGTTCCATGAATTCATTTTCATAGCATAGCATTCATTCAAATAGCAGCAATTAACACTTATTCTAGTGCCCCAAAGTATCATATTACTGGATCGATCAGATGCAGTTTCGTATAACTTTCAATTATGCAACAAGCAGATTAAGTTATTTAGAATTCTCTGCCAGTCGATCCGGGTCATTACCATGTTTTCTAGAGAAATATTCTAGTTTTTGGAGATATTAAAAGACATTTTTTATTTTTTACAAACACACAAGTTCAAACTCCTGCTTGCCAAATCCGCACTATTAAATCCAAAAGAGAAAGTTAATATTATTATAAATAGCCAGCTTAGTCATCTAACTTCATCGTATACAAAACCATGACCAAGCACTGCAATAGAAAAATCTTCTAGAAGTATTAACAACATACTAATAACAATTTTCCGAGAATTAAACCCAACTCGACCGTAACCGTAATAAAAGGTTATCTTTTAAAGGTTCCAAAAAAGGGTCATCTATTTTAAAATGACGATAAAAATAAAACCCTGTCTACACAAATTTACTTTATATGAACGTTATAACAACTTTCTTTTTTTTTATTAGAGGAGAAGGTGGTAATGTGATCCCTGCAGGGATTATGACCTACGATATTCCTAATTTAGAATCACGCTATCATGAAATTCTTTTGACAAGGAGTATTTATGACAACATTGTTTAAATGCGTAAAAATCCGAGAAAAGGCACACACATCTATTGTGGTGTGTGCCTTTTCTCGTGTATTGAACCAGATGCACCAACCAACCACTTGCATTGGCAAAAACTTTTTGTTGTGTTGCAGTTAGTTCATTTTGTTTGCAAATACCAAGTTTTAGCTTTGGAGGTTTGGACACTGCTTTTGATCAACTTTGATTGGATTAAAATCTAAAATTTAAAGCAAAGCGAACAAAATATTTCATTTAATGAGTTTATTGAGATTAGATTACAAATTTCACTATTCTGGTAATTTGGACCCCTCATATTGTTGTATTTTATGGGAAATATAATACATAAGAGGGACATTTCATTTTGTTCATTTACTTGTTACTCGTACCAAACAATAATAATACTTAAACCATAGTCGAAAAAAAGTAGACTGCAAATGTTTTGCTCATGGAGTCTAGATACTAGGGACTTAATAGGATCAGTCAGCTTGCTCTTCAGATGATCTACAAACGAGCATAGTTGCCGATCAAGGTGTTACAGGAATGAGCTTAGAAGCCGGAGCCAGAAAGTAATTTTGTTTTACCAGAAGACATTCAGCCAATCCTTGGGTCAAGATTAAGATATCAAATCATGGAAGAAAGGCGGCAATAGTAAAAGTGCTCACATCTTCGGACTAACAAAAATCAAACAAATTGTACAAATCTTTACACTTAGCGCAAAATCGTAAACATGGATGCCTACGCCGTAGTCCGTACTACGTGAATGTCCAAGTGGCGATGGACGACGATGCGGTTTTCAACACGGCCGAGATGACAGAGAAAATTTCACCAGCAGTTGGAATCGATTCCAAAGAGATGTGACATCCAGCAGTAGCTCCGATTATAAAGTCGTTGTAACATTAACCTGACACGAGTTATTTCACAACGTAGAGTGAAATAACTCGTGTCAGGAGAGAGAGAGAAGTGAATTCAATGGCAGAGCTGCAACTAATTTTCGGGTCAGGTCAGGTCAGTTTATCGCTTGGATAAACGACATACTATGTTTACAGGCGGGGCGGACACTAAAAAAAAGAAATCTACCATTGTTAAAACAGTATAAAAAACTGGTCAGCTATATTCAACTATGAACCTTAACGGTTAGTCTTAACATTTTTGATTTATTTTCTTCGTAGCAGTTGAACTAGAAATCTTCGAGCGATTACAACACAAAAACTGTTGTGATAAAGCTTTCGATTTTGATCTTACCTTGATTTAGCACCAATTACTAAATATACGCCAAGAAATTACACAGAGCGCCTATAAAATCCATAATCATAAAGATTTAATGACTACGTAAATGTAATATAACTTCGATTTTATCGGCTCGTCTGAACTAAATTTTGATAGAAATATTTTCTTATAAGCTGTTGTTGACGCCTGAAAACCGTAATATAAAATGAGATAATGTAATGTTAATGTTGGAAAAATGAAATGTTACATACGTCATTTATAATTTAAATTTTCCCGAATAATTCATTTTTAAATTTGAGCGTTGCGGGAATTATGTGCTAATTAAGATTTATAAATTTGACTCCTTAGTAGGGCAAGCCGGGCTTTTGGGCTTGTATGGTAG